>JAPWLS010001818.1:0-66301 GCA_028551675.1 Tineola bisselliella | reverse complement strand
TTCTCAATGCGGACTCACATAAATGTTGCAGTTTAATTATAATATACATTATAAATATTATTAAATAATTATCTCTGTTTCTATAATATTTAAAATCGTCAAATTTAACGTTGTGTTATTATTTTATATTACATATAATCGCAAACTAAATTATAGTTGAAATGTTTATATTTTGTTCAAGTAATAAAACTTTATTGCAAACAATTTTTGTATTAAATAATATAACAATGCTCTCGCTTACGGGCATACTATTGTTTATGGGAACGCTGGGTTCAGGTAAAAACTGCTTTTGCGCACGTGGTGTTAGGAAGCAACTTCCTTAGTTGTAGTAATTAACGTTGATAGTTACGGATTCGGTTCTCGATCGCGGAAAGTGCATTAGCTTCATAAGTCGTAAAAGTAACTAACGTTTAAAGTTGATCAACTGCGGGTTTATGCGTGTAGTGTGCGGTTTGTTTATTAGAGTGCGTCGGAGACGGTCGTAAGTAATTAGTATAAGTACGTTTTTGCGTGTGTGTTCATTAATCCCCTCAATATCAGCCTTAGGGTTTTAGCTTAGGGATTACAGGTCCCCATTTGTTATAGGTCTACGTGCAACGATTTTCAGCAATTCTTCAGTGGCATTGACCACATTTATTTAACAACTATGATTCCTACAATGATCTTCGACAATATATAATCAAAACGATTATATTTATTTATTATTTTGCAGCAATTATTCATCAAATTCTTTAGTAGTCATTGACTACATGCTTTCTCTTCCACAGCTATATTTTATTCCTACAACAAGGAATACTTATTTTCTCCACAGCTCATTCTACTATTATCACGTCCGAATAAGGACAATACAACTATTATTTTTTCCATACAGGGATTTCATCTACAAATCATGATACGTCCGATTGAGGACACATCAAAACACATTTATTTTCTCCATACAGGTTTTGTTCTTTTGTTTCCTCTTTTCTAGATCGGTAGGGCCCATAAACTTGACCACTAGGTCAATCGCTTGTTTCTCACTTTAGCTTAGAAGAGTTTGTAATGGCTTCTGTTGGACCTTGTCGAAGGGTTTCTTTCCCTTCATCTAAGACTAAGGTGGTGGAGCTGTAGGTTGGAAGGGAGGCTCCAGTTCGTCACTGATTTACTCAAAATGAGTACTCCATTTTATAGAGAGGCTGATATTATATTAGATTTCTTTTCGTATTTATTTCTAATCGTTTTCCGGATATAATACGCGCGGTTCATACTAATACTCGTATTCATTATATACGTAAATGCGCGCGGCCCTATGTAATCAATCGCGAGTGATAATATGTTCGGGAGCATCCGCGGGAAGGCGTGTACGAGATGGCGACACAGAGCTAAGTTGCATGTTTGCTTACTTATTTGTATTATGAATTTTGATTTATAAATTTTCTCTTTGTGTGTACATTTGCAGGTGATCACTATAACTATATTTTCTGTGTTTCTTTCTATGAATTATTACTATAACATTTAATTCTATAAATTACACAACGTAGAGGTCCATATTAAACTAGACAATCACAACGTAGGGGTCCTGCCACTCTAAACTAGACGATCACGATCATAAATCATTGGCCAATAATATTTAAATAAGTACTATATTATTAAGGGATGAATCTCCACATAGGCGGGCGGACGATTCAAAGGGGTAGAGGGTTGTTAGGTAGGTACATGACCATCTTCACCTGTTCATTCGATTTGAACACGGGAGGAGTGTCACAGTATGTTTTAAGTTTACTCAAAAAATTCAACGAACTAAGAAAATAACTGATGACTTTACTAAAAAAGTTTTATGGACATACTGTATTTAATTATTTATACGAAAGTCATTAACAAACTACGTCATCACAAATATTCCATTCATGTATAAATCCCAACAATCATGCGTATTGTGCAACATAGTATGTCATTTAAAATGTATCCAGTTATATACATTTAAATCCAAGCTTCAATTATAATAAACAAACACAAATACATGTATAAAGGTTGGAGAAAAATAACGCACCGCTTGTGTTTATTATCCAATTGAAGAGGTCCAAAGTAACAAAAGATAACATCCTGTAGACATGTATCGTGAACCTCTGATGACGTTGCAAGTCTAGCAGTCGTAAGCGATCGCCACTTGCCCTGTCAATTATGAAATATCAAACTAAACCGATGATTGACGATCCCTTATATTAAGTCAAATGATTTGAATTAATTGCAACTATGCATTAATCTTGAGTAGTACAATATCATTTCTATGTATTGTACATATAATATCTTCTATGAACGGGTGCTGCGATGGGAGCGGTTTACTCCTGTGAGCCACTCTCTTTGCTACTCACCAACGTAGCTTTTCATATTATTGTTGGCTGGTACCTGTGTGGTTGTACCGTGGATCTGATCTAATTTTCATGATTTATGGATTATCATTTACAACAATTTAAAATTCACTTTCATGTACAGACTATAATTGACGAGTTTCTTGTGGTCTTCTTCTCATCATACGTCTTTCCGAAGTCATGGTAGAGTCTAACGATGAGCTAGCGCACGCCTTTAGTGCCTATGCTAATAAACTATTTTCATTTTCGTCGCTGGTTCCTATTAACAAGGTAGGTACTAAATGGCAATTTTATTTTGCATAGTTTGTGTAGATTATTCGTTCTTATATTGAGCATTTCAGAAACCACTGGGCAAATGTTTAACCGAGACGTTTCGAAAGCTCGTAGACGTCGTTGTCGCAGCAGTAATAATGTTAGCTAAATTACTCATGTAAAGTAGTTTTTAATTGGATGACGATGGAATGTTCAGATTTTGATTGATTACAAGCACTAAGAAGGTAAATTGAATTATGTGCCCATAGTATAAAAATAGCATAAAAAATATAAAATATCCAAATATTTTTTGTATTGTAACTGATATATCTGATTTCCACCTCCAAATGTGTATTTGTAAAGATGTGACGTCACAAAAATTGTCCTTTTAAAAACCACAAATCTGTATTGTAATGTCAGTGTAAGTCAATAAATAACGCATGTATGAGTTACGATTTAGAGGCGCTACTGCAATAAACCGTTTTGTGATTAACAGATCGTTGCATAATGGGCTTTGGGCTTTAAGGGTTGGCACTTTAAAGAAAGCGATTTTATTATATGCGGCATTTTACTCACTATATAACTGTATAAGTTTATGCTGGAGCAATCTTTAAATCATTGAAAGTCATTAATTCGGATTAATTTACAAATAGTTTCTTTGACAAACTTACAATGTATTTTTATATGTGTTACATATAACCAATGAGGTATAAGCTTTATTTTGAATTCTGCTACTTACTGTACTAATTTGTTATTAAATTGTTTATTTATAATTATTTACTATGCATTGACGTTTTAGGTTATTTGCGAATTAACTGAGATGAATGTTGCTTGCTTATGAGCTATCGAAACAAGTTTATTATAGTACCTTACTATAGTAATTATAGTACTTACATGAAAAAACATTTACGTAGTATAATAATGTTATCATAATGTAGAGTCATTGCATTCAACCACTGATATAAGATTAGAATGTTGAGGGTTTCCTCAGCATGATAGTGGTTTAATAAAAAAATGACTATAATTGTTTCAGGCATTAATTTGCGGAAATCCATATTAAAGGAAATTATTTAAAATTATATTCTTATTTATTATTATTAGTTATTGCATGTTAGTTGAGGTTATTTTCCTTCATCGACCTAATGTAGCGGGAATTATAAGCAAAATAATTTTAAATAATTTCCTTTAAAAAAATGTCTGTTCCAAATGTGTCAACCCTAAGATAAAAGGATGCAATCATTACTTCCCAACCCCGCTTTATGGTCGTTAAAGGCATTTAATCATAACAACAATGATTGGATATCAACGTATTGTAAATTTTAATTTTGAATGAATGATACCGATTACAATTCAAAAAAACTTAGAGATACGTTGCACGGTGCTTTTTTCTGTAGTACATCAGGCGAAGTGTGGTAACATGGTGTTATACAAAAAAAAAAAAATTAGAAGTTGCTTAAAAGAAATAATTCTATCCTTAATTAGTTTGTCTACGTATATATTTTTAGCTGAATTATTGATCGACTAAGTTTAGCTATTTTTATTGAACAATTTTATGTATTAGTCACTACCATATTAAAAAATAATTTTCAGAGCGTAAATTTCAAAACAACTTTTATCATGAAGATGGACTTTAACACTAGATTTACCAACTTAAATATACCTATTTTTACCAAAACCAAAAAAGTATATATTTAATACAAATATATATAAAATAATATAAAATTCATAAAACTAATTATTCTGTTATAAATTAAAGAAGATTAGAAGAATTAAAGAAAATGTCAACACGCAGTAGAAATTTTAATTTGATCTTGCAAATCTCTTGACTTCTTGATCTTTTGACTGGTCTGGTAAATCTAGTGTTAATAACAATACTTAATAACGCATTTTCAGCTTTAAACCTTCAACCTAATCGCCCAGTATATGTCAATATTCATGTAGGTAATATAGGTATAATAACTAAAACGAATCCATAATTATTATCACTCTTTACAAACGAAAATTGTATTCTTTAATAAATGTCTTTTAACAACATCCCCCTTTCAAATAATAATAGAAAAAAACTTAAAAAATCTTAATCAAAAACATCAAATGTAATAATTACAATATTTTAACGTCACTTCTTTGAAATGAAACAATAAGTTTATAGAATCAACACTTCTATGGAGTGAAAAAAAAAGCATAAAATTTCTTATAGACATTTATTTTTCTCCCGATTTTTCATACACTATTACAATATCATACACTGTTACGTTATCAATTATTGGAAAAACAAACTATTAAATATGTAATTAGTTGTTTCAGGCGTTACTTTGCGGAAATCCATGTTAAATGAAATTAGTTAAAATTATTTTGCTTACAATTCCCGCTACAACACTCAGTAATTTGTCTCGACGCGTTTCGCCACTTCACGTGGCATCATCAGGATACGTGCTGTCGCTTCGGCTTCGCTTCAACGACTGATCATCAGTCGCACGTATCCTGATGATGCCACGTGAAGTGGCGAAACGCGTCGAGACAAATTACTGAGTGTTGTAGCGGGAATTGTAAGCAAAATAATTTGTAACTAATTTCATTTATTAAATATGTTATTTAACATATTGTCGTATATTATAATGTTATTCTCGGGATAGGTTTTAAGTCAAATAAAAACGCTGGACATTGAAATGAAATGAAATGAAATGAAAATCGTTTATTAGCATAGGCACTAAAGGCGTGAGCTTGCTCATCGTCAGAATCTATAATGGCTTCGGAAAGGCGTATGACGAGAAGAAGGACCACAAGAAACTCGTCAATCGTAGCCTGTACATAAAATAATTAACAAAAAAAAAAATTAATTTTCATTCAGAAAAAAAAAGTAAATAACATTACATAAGTCACATAATTCTCAATAATTAACAAGAAACAGTTGAAAAACTTGATGAAAACTAGAAAGGGTAAAACGGGACCAATAAAAAAATATCGCTTGAGGCTTTATTTTCTTTCCCTATACAAATCTTAACCCTTTAAGCGCCTCAGTGTAATTAATGAAAAAGATCAAAAGGCGAGAGATTTTTATGAACTTCTGTTATTGAATGGATTGTTTGATGTTCGTTTCCTATTGAAATATTGTTTCTTTTTCGAGTGATTTTTCACTTAATAATTAGATTTAATTTAAAAACTTCAAAGATATTGAAAAAAAAATAATTTCCTTTTATGTATTTTTTTTAATTACAAATTTTCAAACTTCATAATTAAAAATAGTAAAAATCAACACAAATTACGCGATTTACATACGTTTCACATTTATCACCATAAAAAATAGTATGTAGAACGACTTCTTCATAGTAAGTAGCCTGGTATAAGCCCAAACACCAAATTACGTTTTAAAGTGGTGGTCACCAACACCTAGATGACTACACTCTCTTGCCTACATTTTTTAAATACAATGCCCACAAACTGGGATATCCTATGCTATATATAGGACAAGACAAACAACATCCAGACCCTAAATATCAACACTAGGGTGTCCGTTATTTACCAATTTGGTTTTTGACTTTGCAGCGGGTCGAAAATTTTTAGTTTATGACCTAAAAAAAAATACCAGACCCATATAAGCTCTTAATATTGATATTAAACCGTGCCTCCAAGACGATACATTTCCCATTTAAATAACATGGGGTTTTGGCACGTTTTACAATTACTTTTTTTGTTTCTATGACAGTTCATAAATGGCAATGGCAACCAATGATTCTTGTAGAGAATTGAACGCTCTACAAAAGGTTTCTCTTAATATTTTTCCATATATTCACTTGCTTAAAAGTTATTCAAGGTTAAAGTTCAACTAAAAATAACTTTTTTTTTGTATTTTAATCAAAAAACTATCATTGTTTATATTAAAATTTATTGTTTAACACAAAAAATACCTGATTCCAACTGTTGTGTTAGATCTGTTAAAATTATTGCAAAGAGGAAAGTAAAATTTTTGATTCAAATAATAGTAAATACGAAATTTGTAGTTTATCAGACTTTCTTTTTAATAAATTTTACTTTCCTCTTTGCAATAATTTTAACAGATCTAACACAACAGTTGAAATCAGGTATTTTTTGTGTTAAACAATAAATTTTAATATAAACAATGATAGTTTTTTGATTAAAATAAAAAAAAAGTTATTTTTAGTTGAACTTTAACCTTGAATAACTTTTAAGCAAGTGAATATATGGAAAAATATTAAGAGAAACCTTTTGTAGAGCGTTCAATTCTCTACAAGAATCATTGGTTGCCATTGCCATTTATGAACTGTCATAGAAACAAAAAAAATAATTGTAAAACGTGCCAAAACCCCATGTTATTTAAATGGGAAATGTATCGTCTTGGAGGCACGGTTTAATATCAATATTAAGAGCTTATATGGGTCTGGTATTTTTTTTTAGGTCGTAAACTAAAAATTTTCGACCCGCTGCAAAGTCAAAAACCAAATTGGTAAATAACGGACACCCTAATCTACACATAAGAAACCAATTTAGAGCAATTGGCGATCTTATCACTAAAAGTATTATAATTTCTTCTAGATAACCAATTGTCATAGAAGAAACAGTGTTAGTAATAATATCATATTTATAATATATATTTATATATGTTGCAGCTTGAAACGGGACCCGGGGATTTCATATAACGGGGTTATAACAAACTTAGAATAACTTAAAACAATGTAATTTTAATTCTATATATTACTTGAAACTAAAAGCATTAATCAGTATAAATAAATTATTACTTAAAGCAAGATCTCAACTCTATCCTTTTAAATTTTTCAAACGTTTTACAGACGACCATTGGACACGGTCGACGATTGCCGCATTCCATTTTCAAACGGAAATACCACTGACAGCGAAACGCTCCTTTGTTCTCAAGCTATTCTATTTTCAAAGAGGATTTTCTAGGGTTAAGTATCGTAAAAGACACAGCTGAATTTAATAAGCTTGTTTTGTTGATAATTTATACTGGTTTTGTGTTCGACTCTTCCTTGGAATGATTTCTTATTGTCTTATTTAAACCTGACCATTTCGTATGTTTTGAATAACTTCACTACTATTTAGTATGTATAAAGAAATATGACGTTTATTTTTATTGTTTTATTTTAATCTATGTTTACAAATACGATTTTAAAAATTAATTTGTTCTAATTTCCTGGATACTAGACTATACTAGACTTAAGATGTAATTTATGTACTTTTTTAAAATATTTTTTTTTAATTGTGTGCAAGATGCAAATAAAAATTACGTGAACGCTTCTGAGTGTACATTTGATTGTATAGTCAGTTATCTAATTAAATAATTGTTGGGGGAAATCGCAGGCAATGAGACAATGAGTATATTTATTTTATATTTGTAAATACAATTTATTAATACGTCGTTCACGACAAACCGAACAAGACAACGTCAAAGTCATATTCTCTATCAAGATACACTTCCATGTGGCCAAGCATACATTCATATTCTCAACAATAATTTATAAAAAGAATTTTAAGTGAAAATTTTAAAAACATTGTCTCGTATACGAGTTAATAGAAATTCAATAGAAAATTTTCTGAAAACAACACTAGTATATTCTGTAAACATTCAGTTCGTCCGTGCACAGAATTCAGAAGTCTAATTAAGCAGACATTTGTATTCTCTAAGAGTTTTAACATTTATTTGTGTTTTTTAAATTATTATTTTTACATCACTGAGATTTTCAGATAGTATTCTAGTTAAAGATAAATCTAATCTAATTGATTTAATATATCCTCAAAATATGTCAAAACAAAAACATTATTTTATTCGTATAAAGGTTTGTAATATCATAAATTTGATTTTAGAAAAATAGCAAATTATATTTCATAATTATTTAAAATTGTAACACTATAGATTGCACTAAGTTTATTATTTGTGCTATAAAAAAAATAAACAAATGAAAGTTGTGCACGGTCTCTGAGCGATTACATGCTATGTACAATAGTTACCTCATTATTACTTTTAGTATGAAGATATAGTGTCAATACCAATCACTATTGGTCACAGCAGACAGTAAGTCTACTTTCAATCTCTGACAAACAATTTAACATTTTAATAAAAGATTTTTCATAACAAAACCCCTCATTCAGTAACCTATCATATTAAAATAAATTGATGCGTTTCAGAGCCCTTACATTTTCATAATTCCCAACACACAAAGGAAAAGGGCGACTTCCGTAAAAATTCAGAGGGCTACTTTGACATGTTGACAAATAAACATATTATTTTGACCGGGTTATTTTAGTTTTAATATTAGTCTGCGTTCGTCACAGGAAATTCGCCATAATTTTATTCGCCACAATTGTAAGATGTTTAGTAGAATCATAATAAAAAATCTTTATTGCACTACAAAAAACATTGGCACAATGGCGAGCTTAATGCCATTTGGCATTCTCTACCGGCTAACCATTAGGAGAGAAATGCGGTGAATGAGGCGATACAATTAATAATAAAAAAAAAGTACATAATAACAGGTTACATACACATACATATAATATCAATATATACTTTATCATCTTTAAATATTTAACATATGTCGTAATAAAAACCGTGGCGAATACTAAACTAGCTCTAAAGCAGCCATTCTCAAAGTGTGTTCCGCGGAACCCTAGGGCTAAAATGCTGCAAAAAATACCAAAGGGAGATTATAAGGTTACATCTAAATATTCCAACTAAATATTACGTAATATTACATTGCAATATGATTATTCATGAATATATATAAATCACTTTTTTATAATTATATTAAGGCTTTTTCCTTCGCCAAAAAAGTTTGAGAACCGCTGCTCTAAAGGAAAATATAATTTTTGTCCAAAGGGGAAGGCTTAACCGATCCACTGTGCAATCGAAGGACCTGTATTTATTTACGAAATCCGACTTAATGTTACGATTTTTCAATGCTTCCTGATATAAAGCATTGTATGCATTGTGTGGATTTCTAAACTTTTGAGTTTATAAAGGAAGGGTGTTGTGTTATAGGGTGTTTTGAAAAGCTGCTTTGTGAAATGGATCAGTTTATCTATTATTATAGTTTTAGGAGAATCGGGGTTTATGGTCAGACAGCGACGTTCTTTTATATGCTTGGAGCTAGTTTTTCTATTAAAATGTAATTTTTTAAATTTAGTTAAATACAATGTTTTTTAAAGAATTTGCAATAAAATATGATATATATCTTACTGGCGTCTTTATTTTAATTCATAAAATGCTATAAAAATTGTCGTTTATCTTTCAAAATAAATAAAATAGAACAATTAACATCTATTGTGTTGAAATTTTAAGCAAACTGAGGGAACGTTCTGGAAAAAATAGCATGCAATTATTCGAGAATTGTTGTTTTTGTTTTTATTCATAATTTGGATAAAACGATATGTGTATTCATACATACATTTCGTCATCAAGCGCCTAATGTTTTAAACATACATCACGCGCGAACGAGTGTTGCCCGCATCAAAAATTTACCCCAAAAATTGGTATTTTTTTTCGTTCTGTTTGCAGACAAACAATACAACACCGTGAGCGGTTTTTTTACGGTTGAATGAACGGGTGTCATGTCAAGCGTGGAAGTTGCAATAAAAATATGGAAATATAGTATTTTTTTCTCCTCTGAGACTTTAAATTTGGTTCGATATTTTATAGTCATTGCTGATATTTCATATTATCTTTTATGATTATTTAAATAAGTATAAAAAGGGCTTATTTCTATATTTACCTAATATACATTCAGTATAATTGTAATACATATATTTATTTCGATTATAGATAATATATAATAATTTTCCTTGTACCTACTTGAGTTAAATTGGTTAATAAGAACATAAATATGATCATTTTGAAAGCTAAAGTTATGTTTAATATAGACAAGAAAGAAATAAATACCAAAATACAAGGTGAACCAGTTAGAGGTTTGGAACATATACTATGGAATAATATTTCAGTTGTTTTTTTTGTAAACCATGGGCATCGAGAGTTAATAGTATTGTGTGACTAGAATAAAATTACAAACAAATAAAAATATATTAATAACTGTCATCTGTCTGTCGAATTAATTTCATGACGGCAGCTTTCGAGAAGACAATAAAACAATGAAAATATTGAAAGCTACGATTTTAAAATTCGTTACAGAGCGATTCTCTCTCAATCGGACACAAGGAAATAGAAAAAGACATTGTACTCTAGGAGGCAGCAGAGTATGTATATACTAATACATAATTTTAAAAGTTGGTTCATTAATATTTCTTAGACTAACTTCACGAAATGTGTTTAAATAAGTTAAAAGAACATTTATCTCAAAAATGCAACGATTATAATTGTTTGAGATGATAATCTATTATATTGTTAACGCTCACATTTATCAATAGATGGCGCCACTTGTGAGGCAATATAGGTGTATTTTTTGACAGTTAAAAAAACGTGCTTGTGCTAATGCAGATCGATAGCAGTGCCCACTCAATCAATTTGTTTTAGAATTAATTTCGTTTTGTATTCATATGATTGTAAGCAATAGTAAACAAATAAAGTGCAAGTTATTTCAAGTAAAAGGTGTTCTTATTTTCAACAAAGCTAGACTGGAGAACTTATACAATAATTATTGATTTAAAAAATATATATATATATAATAATTCTTTTATATTTCTAAAAGCCATATTTGGACAAATTATATACAATCCTCTACATGAATAAATTAAAGAGATCAATGACAACGTTAATATATTATATAATGAATGATTATATAGGGATATTAACTAACAATATTACGTTTTGCAAAGCATGTAATATTGGGCGAAAAGTTTAAACTAGTGATTTTTAACAAAGAAAAAGATAAGTTTAAAATTGTTTAAATCATATTATTTAATAATGTTAACATTATTATTAGAGATGTTCCGACTAGTCGGCCACTAGTCGGTAAAGCCGACTATCCGGCCACTATCGTAGTCGGCGACTAATCGGCAAAAAGCGCCGACTATCCGGCTTCTTACTTTGTGTCTATTTCTCAATAAAATGTATGTGTTACTTCCTTGTAAAGAAAATATATTGATGACATTTATCAAACAAAATTAGTATCTTAATTAAAAAACATATCAACATAATATCTAATGTCATATATTGCAATACTGCGTGATGATATTTGAAACTATCGTCAAACTAGTGAGCTGTAAAACACAAAAAACTTTTTTTGTTATTTATATTTGTCTACATGTAAGTAGTGACTGAAACTGCAGCGAATCAGCTGTAAACGAAGCGTCACGGGAATCCCCTAAACCGTAGTCGGCTTGGCCGATTAGTCGGCCGACTAGTCGGCTTATTTACAACCGACTAATCGACTAGTCGGCTAGTCGGCCAAAGTCATAATCGGCACATTTCTAATTATTATATATCTAGACTTTAGCGGCACACTTTTAGAATTTCATGGCACACAAAAGTGCGGCTTTATAGAAGTAGGCAAAGATCATGGAGCGTGAGTAACTTTTCTCTCTGCATAACACTTTCGTCTTAGCTACTATACGTTGATTAATATATTATTTTAGGTTTAAAATTAGAGGCTATCTCTCTGACTAGTACCGAAATACTCGAAGTGAATTTAGATGAATCGGGAATGCAAACATGGTGCGGATTCAATCGAAGTACACGTCGTTTACGTATTGTTTACACAAAAAAGGAGGAAAACACGATTGTATCTAGCTTTTGTATTCAAACGGTAAATTCTGTTCGCGACTGTACTCAAAGCGGATTGTACAATTTGTTTATGGAGATTGTTTAGGATACCCGTATACCATTAACAAACTCTTATTGGTGGATTATGTAATTTTTTTTCAGTTATCGTAAATAAAAATAAAACATTACAACATTGTGTTTATTTATTTAAGGCTAGCTTGGTACAAAATCACATTAAGACTGTCATGTGGCTAAAATGACCGCTGTTATTATAAACTTGATGAAATTTTGATTATAAGATAGGACAGCATGCTAAAGATAATTGAATACAATGCTAAGTTTTAAGAATTAATGAAAATATATATCTATATATATAAAACTCAAAGGTGACTGACTGACTGACTGACTTAGTGATCTATCAACGCACAGCCCAAACCACTGGACGGATCAGGCTGAAATTTGGCATGCAGGTAGATGTTATGACGTAGGCATCCGCTAAGAAAGGATTTTGATCAATTCTACCCCTAAGGGGATAAAATAGGGGATGAAAGTTTGTATAAATCTTATTAGATTTATTTCATTCATTATTACGCAGACGTAGTTGCGGGCAACAGCTAGTTATATCATATAATTATCACAATGCATTGTGACAATAGAAAGAAAAGAAAAACAAGAAAGATGACACTGACAGAACGAATGTCAAAACATAAAATCTTCTTAAATAAGTATTTACAGCTTGTAAAGGAGACCGCCACACAATCTATCCCTACTACATTTTAAATGTGAATGTGAATTCGTTTGTTACGTTTTCACGCAACAACTGCTTAACCGATCATCATGAAACTTTGTACGCATATTTTTGGAGGTACTAGAAGTAAGTAACATAGGATACTTTTTATTTTTTAAAAAATATTATTTTTTAATATAGTTTCCAATTAACTATAGTTTCAGCTGTTTGGATTTTTTCTATATTTATTTTTATTTCCGTCTGTCATTTTTATATATGCAGTATAAAACTATTTGAATTTTTGAGGTTAGGTGTCATCTTTATGGTTAGATGCTACTTACTTACTTACTGCCGGTAAAAGCTAGTCAGTAATAATTACATAATTAAGGTTTTATGAAAACTACTAAAAAAAACCCACTAATACTAACACTATCATATACATACCTATATGATAGGAATAGGAATTAAATTATGCAAATGCTCTAATGAGTTACTTGTGAGTAATAGATTCTAATGCTGATTTAGATCATTATCTTGGTACTACAATTATCGTGACGAATATTATATTAGCTCGATGCATCATTGATTATATTTCCAAAGCCGTCATGTATAGATATGCGAACGGGTTTCTATTACACAAATTACATTTTAAAGAGATCACCCCACCTCCTCATCAACTAAACGATTTAAATATAGAATATAGCTTAATCATGTTCTACAAAGATCGTTAGTATCAAGGATATTTAAAGTAAACGTTAAGCGTATTATACATGTTAGAACTTTTATTACAAAAACTAATTTATCCTCTTTTCCTCGAGCTAACATAATTTGTTGAAGCATTCACTCATATACAACTAACCTTAACATTATTATGCATAATAAACATATGAGATATGTGAATGAAAAGCGCCATCTATCGACAGCACGCCTTACTACATAAAGTTTTATTATAACCTAATTCAATGGGCATAATATATTTTGTATTGTGTATAGTCATGTTAATGTCTAGACTGATAGGATACCTATGCCATTAATCATTCGCTTTTTGTTACAATGCCCCTTAAAGCTAAACTTTAAGGAGAACACTTTATATAATTACTCTATAATTATGTATGTACTGAAAACGATATACAAAGTATATACTATTTTAAAAAAATAAGTAGTATACTTATTTTACTATAATATTTATAAATAAATATTAATTAAACAAATGAACTCGCAATTTATACACAGCATTTGTTGGGCTATTATAAAAACGTTTATAATTTTGTCTTTATTTATTCTTTTGTTTATTCATTTGTTTTAAAATATCTAATAGTGGGTTGTTTTTTACCCAATCCTTAACGTAATTGTAGTTTTTCATTACCAAATTTCACGCTTTAGCAGTATTGTCATTATATATTTTGAAAGTTGATTTAGCAGACATGACCTGGATCACAGTTTAAACAGTAAAAAATAGAAGTTATAAAGAAAAAAAAACAAATTACATTTCTAACAATCTTATAGGAACCATTATCCATTGTGTTTCATCTATACTATTACCAGAAGTAGATTAGCTAAGAAAAAGTGTATATTACCTTTTAAATAAACTACTATAATATTTTCCAAATAGAAAAGTCTTTTTTTATTTAAGTATTTTCATAAAAAATATAGACAATAAGGAAGCGATATCACAGAAACAGTTCTTTTATCTTCATGGACGACAATATTAAAGTGGAGTTCGAGTTTTCATAGACGCAATATCCGCTAGTTTTCATTGCTGTTATATTTGCTTGCTTTTTTTGTATCTTATCATCAACCATTTTGCGCTTTTTCATTACTTTCTGTTGGGAAGTTTCGCTTTTATATTTTCTTTTAATTGAGCGTAAGTAATGTTTAGTGTACTTTTAATTGTTTTGTGTGAGATCTTTTTGTTTTTATTTTGTTCTGGATTTCTTACTCATACACGTAAGTAAATTATACAATAATATACTAAAAGTAAGGTACACGTATAAAATATGAATATCTTAAATTCAAAACTGAATTTTCATCAAACTCGCAAATTCTCGTTTCGTATTTCAGCAATTAACAAAGTTAGACTATATTGTTTCGCAAATGGATTGGTTTGGTTACAGACAGACTGCCAGACTATATTGTTCCTTTGTATTTGTAGCATGTTGATTTATTAACTTTGATTTTTGTTTGTTCTTTGGCACAATACGTATGACGTTTATTATTAATGTAACTTAAAAACCCTCGAATCAATTTAATAGTCTTATAATTTATAAGGTGTATAATTTATAATTACTATAATATAAATCTTTTATAATGTAATCAGAAACCCAAGTGATGTTTATTTTAACGAATATGAGTTTATGTTTCATATAAAATAAATTATTAACATTAATTTGCGTTTTCGATATTAAATTCGGCATATGAACCTCAGTTGTGGCTCTTAATTAAATATATATATTTTTCAATATATTAAAATTGAATTTATTAATAAATTAAATATATCATGACTAAAATTATTACGAGAATTGTATATGTCCAAATTAGCCAATCGCTAGTGTTCTTTATAACATGACATGTTTCCATTTTTAAATTTAATTTGTTTATTTTATTCGAATTCTTTTGTTTAATACCTACTTATTTTAAAATGAATATACCGTTTCACGCAATCCTTTTAAAATAGCGTTACTATTAGATTTAACTCAATAGTTTATATTTTATATAGGTCTATATAAAAAATATAAACTCAAAATGATTCATCAAAAAGCAAGCTTAAGATGAAATTTTAATCACAAAACACAACGCTCATTAACACCCCCTCAAGAAAAGCCCGTAAGTCACAAAATTGCAATTTCTTAGACTACAACTTTAATGTACAAATAAGACGTAACATTTTATCTCGTAATGAAACCTGAACAGGCATAAGCTTTAATGTTGATTGAGGAAATGTTACTTCTGTACTTATGTGATTGTGTAATTAGTCATAAAGTATGTTTGAACTGGAATAAACCGGAGTTCTATAATCGCTGCCTACCCTAACTTCTAATTGAAGTCGTGAGTTAATGTATAAAATACATCGTAAAATGTTGACTGTATATTTTAAAAATATTATAATACTAAACGCGTCAACGGAACGTGGTTCAAACACAAATTAATTCTTATGAAAATCGAAATTATTTGTGCAGTGTTTATGTCATTTCGTTTAATTAAAAAATATCTATGAAATATAAATCTGAAATATCGTACTAATTGTTCGCCTACGTTTAACGCTAATAAGGGTGACTTCACACTGTCCCTATTGGAATCATAAAGGTCTACAAAGGGAGATTTTGCTTTGAAACGGTCACGCGTCAACGCGTCTGTTCCACGGACTTTTGATTTGGAAAATTAAAATTAATATAAATTTTCTCTTTGTAACGAAATGCGCTCTAATAATTTCAAAAGGAGAATCTGTTTTATTTTTTTAAATATAAGTATTATGATCGTAACAATATAACTATTAATTTTTTCAAATAAAAATTTTGAATATAAATTTTTGTATATTGTTTTGTAGTAATCTGACATGTGACCACACCTTTGAGCGGAGATATGTCTACGTGCCACAGTCACTTTCACTATGCCAGCCTGAGGAGACATGGCACACGCTTGAAAGTGGTGCTACTACCCCAGGACGGCAGATTACACTAATAACCATACCGTAATAATAAAAAATTATTTATTGCTTTAAAAAATAATGAAATTAAATAAAAATCGTTTATTAGCATATTTAGATCGCATTTAAATATTTAGATTAGAATATTAGCATCGTTAGACTCTACCGTGAAGGACTCTTCGGAAAGGCGTATGATGAGAAGAAGACCATGAGAAACTCGTCAATAAAAATAATGCTAATATAAATTAACTCATAAGAAATGAATTTAGAGCAATTGGTGGTGTTATCACTAAAAGGTTATCCAGATAACCAATTGTCATCATAGAAGTAGCAGTGTTAGTATTGGGCAATGCAATTTAGATAAATAAAATACATAAATATAAGTAAACTAAATACATAATGAACATACACATATGTAGTTTTAATATATACAAATATTATTCAGAGGGAGAGAGGTATAATGATTTAAGTTTAAAGATACCATTTTTTATAAATATGTAAAATTTATATATATATATATATATATATATATATATATATAATAAATAACTTTTTCCGTTCTTTAATTATTAGTTAAGAAATATGACAGTTAGTGTTTTTATTATATTGATGCTATTATTGTAAAATGTAATATATCAACTAATAAATATCAAATGACGACTCAACAGAAAATATATTTTTTATTTATTTTACTTCTCGTTAAATCCAATATGTTTAGGATTTCAATAGAAAGGAAAATTCTCCCTGTTTGTTATTAAATTGTGTTTCGAGGGTGTATTTTAAAGGTCTCTCCACTGACTTTTAAAATATCAAGTTACCTTTGGACGTATGTTTTTTATCCCCTATTATGTCTACACATGTCCACTTACGATTTATTATTTCTTAAGAGAAGCCAAAAGATTGTTGAGCAGTATTAGGTAATTTAATATATACACAAAAATCTCGATGTCCATGGTTTACGTTAAGACGTGAGACGCTTTTTGCGTCTTGTAAATTCAGAACTGCTTAAGTTTGGTATGAAAAAAATAATATTTTATTTATTTGGAAAACTTACAGCTGAATACAAAAAAATAAATACACACAGATGGAAATAAAAAAAGACAATTAAAGTTTTCGCCAATGAAAATGAAACAGTGTTAAAGATTGGTCTGCTACGGATGGGGAAACCAGTTAGGTGTATCTGTCTAATGGTATTATCGGTAGATTCCTTCTTACTTTCACAATAATACTACAAAAAAATTATGCCAGTGGAAGTCCAATAATATTACTTAATATGACTTCGGCTCCTAACGTTCAACTGATATATTTTCTTAAGTTATTTCATTTGTTTTTATATTGTGATATTTGATAAAAAAAATAATCTCAACGTATTTTTAATCAACAAGTCCTGCTATACAATTAGTGAATTCATGAGTGACATTTTGTAAGTTTAAATTTAATATGACATATATAATTTCTATTATAGTAAAATTTAATAGTATGAATTATTTGCATGCCACATACATTATGTAAAATATGTGATACTACTAACGTTATTTTAAGAATATTTTTATATCTTACAGAAAACATATTAGGTCCCATGATAAATCGTTGTGTTAGAAAGCTAAGTAGACAATACCTCGGTGTGATCTCGGTACAAGGTTCATGAGACCGCATATAATCACTGCCGAGATGTACGGCGACTACGAGTGTACGTGTGAACGATGCATGCTACGGCATATTACAGTCTGAATGGTACAAACAAACGTGTTTTTAAAAATTAATATTAAAAATGCTGTTCTATTAAATTAATATTCAAAATAGTACTTGTTCGAATAATGAAATATGTAATTCAATTAAAACCAGTTCGATACTACGAGCTTGTACAACACTAGATATGTCACTAGAATCAAGATGGCATTGCTTTAAAAAATAAAAGTTCAAAATTTAAATTTCGAATGTAGATTGTTTTTTTTTTAATTCAAATTTTATGGATCCCAGTTGACAGTGAACTTAAATTATGTTTGTCTGTTATTAAATCTATTTTTAAGTAATCTATTAGATGATAAAATATTATATTATACCTTCAGGGCTAAGTATTTAAAACGCTTGCACTACGTGAAGTAATCTGCTAAAGTATCTCGCATGACTAGTTTTGAGTATGACAAATTGCATGTCGCGACCCGAGGCGCTTCCTTTGTAATCTCGCTTTCTTTTTGGCAGATACACGTGATTTATATCCACGAATATCCCCGCTAATATGTTGTAATAGAATTTTTCAATTTTTATATTTTGCTTGTAAAGGAAACTAGTTTGAAAATACATTGCGATGGATATTTATGATAGAAAATATGTACATTGCCTCTGCGGTGGGCTGGATAACAAATTTGAGTTTAAATCATTACTACAGGATCTGGAATGAGTAGCAGTTAACACAATGTATGTAATTAGATAATGAATCTAATTAGATGACGATAATTCCCGGGTAGTACCAGCACGTTCAACCTTCTTTCCCTGATACCCTGAATGATAGATTAGGGGTCGTCTTTACAAACCACGCGTCAAACAATGTAAATTTGAAACGGAATTTTATTCTAGAATCGCGCTTGATATCGTTTAGGTTTTCACTCGGGTAATGATCAGGTTTAAAGGTCAAACTGTGATTGTACCTCGTTTTTGAATACGGGTCTAGTTCTGTTAAACTGCTCGGAAGGTAACGGTAATTGTGGTATTCATTCATTCATTAATTACTTAGTATAAATTACACCAATTAAGATATTATAGATAGCTACGTATATATATTACATAATACGTCTTTATTTCATATGTAACAAGGACGATCAATTCGCGTGTTCGAGCCCTATAAGTGCATTTTTTTGTTTGTAGGTATCGGACAATTTAGTAACCCTCACGTTTTATGCTTTGATACGTTTCGTGTGGTATTCCTTTTTGGTTATTATACTACCCTCTCGCATGCTCATATTAAGATATTAATGTACTAGTTTTATATCAAATATTTTATTAAGTATCATCTGGTATTTATATATATATTTTTTATATTCTATGAGTTTTGTTTATATATTATATTTCTATCTCTATTTTCTTTCTTCATACTATACATCTAGTCCAGTAACCGGGGCACCCAGTAGGACAGGTTTTCGAAGGTTCCTATATTGTAGGTAGTACAGGGGCCCTTGCTATTTTTATGTACTAAAATTCTTTATTAATAAACTTTTTTTTATTTAAAATGTAAAAAAAATTAAAAAATATTAATCTAGCATAGAATCATTTTTTATCTGATAAACCTTGTCTATCAAGTCAAGTCAAGTCGACCAAGTTGAATTAACTAAATCAATTAGCAAATAACTTAAACCGCTTTCAAATGGTAGCTCGAGCAGTGTGACGAAAACTAAACAATATAGAGTGAACAATAGCTGGAGCTTCTAGGAGCTTTCTTTGCCTATCCCAATAGTCGTGAGTCAAATATTTATATTTCTATTTCTAATCCATCATCCGTAGATTCCTATTGGAACACTTGGACTTGTCAAAATATAACTGTATTTATCAATACAACAATATGCAGCAACCACGACGGCATCCTGCTAACTGCAACAAATATTAACTACTAGATACAATAGAGTTATTATTAGTCATTTCGTTTACAATTGTTATTCATTCTCGAACACGTTTACACATTTTAAAATGTAAACCTTTGTTTACACAGAACTGTAAATTATTTTGATTTTTTTTTCATGTATTTTTTTATTTCTTGTCTCTCAATTTGGACACGAAACACGTGTCGTCGAATGGTCAGGTTCGTTCCTGATTTCCTTTGTGGGGACTCTATTTATTATTGTGTAAGCTGATATTATTTTGTGCACCAAATTGAATTGTCATACGCGTTCCTTTATCATATTTTAATGGTCGTCATTGGATAGTTTTTGTGTAACCTAAAAAGGAACGTAAATTAAGTTTATAGTTTATTGAGTGTATATAGTATTTTATTATATTGAGAAGGTTCGTGTTTATTCTATTACAGGTTATCTCTTTGATGTTCTAATTGACATTTTATCTTGGTTGTTTTGATGTGACGATTCAAAATATTTACAACCATCGTAGTCATGCTGAAACTTTAGTGTATTTTATAGAATAATTAAGTAAATCACTAAGATTTTTTTTTCTTTAGAATTTAACATTCGAAGTCAGTGTATAGATTGTAATTTATTACAAACGAAATTAAAATTATGTACCTAATGATTTTACTATTAAATTTGTAACGGGTAAATCGCCCTCACATTGACAACCAGGATGGTACATATTCATCTACTATCACCAATACACGTTTCTTTATAACAGCGCTCCAATTCCATCAGTAGCAGTACTAGAGATAGATTACTAACAAAATAATAAATAAAGATGGTCTTTGTTTGCAAAATAATTCGATATTGAGACGTAAATCTTTAAATAGTCGCCACACAATTCCCTCGTCGTGATTCATCAGTTTTAAGTTCCACTAAAGCTATTCTCAATTAAGCAGATTGAATGCAGTTAACGACTTGGCCATTTACGATGCCCTTAAATCTAGAATAGTGTAGTTTATTGCTCGGATCTACGTGCTACAGCCACCGGATTATGGGGATAACGTGACTGCACCTTTTCATGTCATTTATGCATACAATAAAAATATATCCTATTGGCTATTCTACATGATATTATATTGAAGATTTATGTATTTAAAACAAAAATTATTAGCTACTATTATTTAATAAGAGATATATTAACCGGGATAACGAGAGGAGTGTGCCCTGTCAATTTGGACAGAGCATATTCGTCTCCTCAAGCCGGCATAGTGGAGCCCACTGTTACTTGCGGACATCTGTTTGTGGTAACAGTTGTCTCCACTCATGGACCGCACTCTAGCTTAATATCAGGCGGAGTGTGGTCATATGTAGGGCTATCAATAAAAATAAAAATAAAATTTGATGGAAATATGTAATAAAAAATATTCAGTTTTAAACCACATTTGCAGACGCGTCGTAGCCAGAACTTGAGTTGGAATACGTTGGTCATCTTTCTTGCATATCTTATCACATGGACTCTAGAAAGAGTAACGATAGCTGGACAAGGGAATTTGCAAGGAACTGACGGTTAGCTGTGGAAAAGAAGAAGGGAATTTCTTATAAATATACCAGCATCTTTGTGGTTTAATTACGTTTAAACTGCTGAATTCGTTTATATATTTTTTGATATAGGGTAAAGCCGAGATAGATGCCCCAGTGGGATAGATGCCTCATACTCTAAAAACCTAACTTCCAGAACTCGCGACTAAGAATTAATAATATAAGTAGGAGCCGCAGTCACCCCGCACCTTAATTACCCACGGACAATCACATGATGAGGATGCGTTTCGCTCGTGCGAACAATTATCTCCGCGGCGAAATTCACGAACACGTCAAAGTTTTAAAGGTTAATATTTTGAGTTGTATAACTTTGTAATTAGTAATAAATTCCGTTATATTTTTTATAACGTCAATATACTGGTTCATGGAGTCTGCATGTAGGTGTTAGTAGATGCCATTTTGTTTATAGTTTATTTAAAAAATATTTGAGCATCTATCGCTATCAAAAAGGATAGTTGCCCTGATTTTTAGAGGTATAGGTGCCCTTAGGGGCATCTATCCCTTCATAAACCGTATATGAAGTAAGTATATATTTTAAAAATTTTAATGTCTGTTATTTTTTTAAATGTACATACGTATATTTATATTTGGACTTTTACTGATTTAAGTATTACGTAAGTATTTTTTTTTTTTAGGAAAACATCCTCTTTTGGATTTTGACAACGAGAAAAGGCTAGTAAAGCATATTTTCAAGCTTTATGATACAGTATTTTCCCCAAATAGACAAACCATACGCATGTTAGCTTATAAATTTGCTGAAAAGCAAGAGTTAAAACATAATTTCGACCACGAAAACGAAATAGCTGGAGGTGCATGGTTTAAAAGTTTTATTGAACGAAATCCGGAGCTGTCCATCAGACAAGCTGAAGGTTCATCTGTGACTAGAGCTAAAGGTCTTAGTAGAGAAGAAGTAAATAACTTCTATGATTTTTTGATCAAAGTTCTGATCGAAATAAACCCTGAAAAATCGTAGCAAGAAAAAGTCGTCAATTCAGTCACATCTGCCGAGAAAGGTGAGACCATGACGATCGTTGGCTGTTGCAATGCAATTGGTAATTTCCTTCCACCAGCTCTTATAATAAAAGGTGTGAATAAAATACCTGAATTTGAGAATGGACTTCCAAGGCTCAAAAGTGTTCAGGAACAAAAAGTCAGCTTATATAAACGCTGAGCTTTTCTATAAATGGTTAACAGAAACTAAAGGAAAGAAAACTAAAGGTTTGCCCGTAAAGAAAACTAAGAGATAATTAAAAGCACTATCCGGCTAAACTTCATTTAGATTGGATAAAATAATGAAGATATCTTTATTGTGTTATTTTAATATAAAGCAGTATGATTGTGCAATGTGCATGTTGATACTTAATATGAATATTCTATAACAACAATTTAGAATTTATATTTCGTTGAATAAATGCTTGTAAAATTTAATTTAACAAAAACTATGATAATGCATGTTGAAACTTAAGAATTTATATTTTAGTTAAATGCTTTAAAAAATTAATTATGGTCATTTGTGTGATATTGGAATTATTTTCATTAGAAGATATAATATCATTAGATAACAATTAAAAGGTTTAAAAAAAAAGCAAAATGTTTTTCATTATTATGGCACATGTTTCTTGGCGACAATTGCCGTTTTAGGAGTAGAACTACCTAACATTTGGTTTGGTAGTACTAAAGGGCATCTATCCCTCTCAGTATTTTCATGGTGGGGCAACTATCCATATAGGTAGGCGTCTATCCTCAAAAAAAAGGTTCCACGAAAAGCTAATTTCTGAAAAATCTGTATTTGATAGGTTAAAAAATAATAACAATAATTCAACATGAAAGATTGAGCTAGCTATATTAATAGAAATTATTCGTAAAAAATTAATATTTTTGAAATTAGGTGGCTATTTCAAAAAGTGGGGCGTCTATCCCGGTTTTACCCTATAGAAAAAAAATATGTTTATGAGCTACGTAAGATCTATAAGGGTATTCTGGTTACTACATACATATACAACTCATTAAATCTATAATTTAAATATGTACGAAAAAAGTTATTAAAAAAATCAATATGACTACTACGATATAATATTACAATTGTGAATAAATTATCAATAAATAAAGATATAATTTAATATAAATCTTTGCATTTACAAATAATTGCATTTGTTTTTTGAATTTTGAACATATAGATCATAAGAAAGCATTATAGCAAATACCTAACAATAGATAGACGTATTTTTAAAGTATTTTACATAGTTGGTTATTTCAATAAAATCCCAATAATATTTGCATAGTGCTATTTGCCTCGGTTCGTCCCAAGAGTAAAGCCAAGAATCAAAGTAGCTGCCAATATAGAAAATGTAAGGTTATATTTGTACAGATTTATTTCCGTTGTTTTTCTACTTTTAGAATGTCTTTTGAAGTTTGAAAAGTAAATATTAGCCAATGGTATTTGTTACTTTGATTTGAAACTACGCATATGAACAAGATATATGTAGACTCTACTTTATAAGGCCATATAAAATTTGAAAGACTATATTAATTAGATTATTTTAAAAGAGTAGCTGTGATACATTTTTTATAGTACCCTGAAGTATAACTATACTCTGTCTGATGTCTGAAGTAAGGTCCATTAGCGGAGATAACTGTTATCACACACAAATGTTTGCATGACATTTACCACCGTTTTGCTTGCTTGAGAACTTGACAACTCAACTACTGTATTACTGTCATTTATATTTTTAATCTAAAGTGGTTTTAGTTCAGCGTGTGATCGCTTTGATATAGTGGTAATTGTCATGCTGAACCAGCTATATGTGTACAATAAAATACAGAGTATAGATTTTTAGCAGTTTCTTATTTAAAATAAAATAACACACATTGAATAATATTTATTGTTAACTAGCTGACCAGGCGAACTTTGTTTCGCCTTAGAAGCAATAAATAAGCAGATTTTACATTTTATTAATTCAATTTTTTATTAGGAAAAACAAATATATAAAATCAAATATTTTAATGATTCTTTATTGTTCATGTATTTTAGTGCATAGATTGCACTCTTCTCTTCACTTTGTGATATACGACAACATTACTCCCTCCAAAAAGGAAAGCTCAATATCCAAAACGCGCAAGGGTTTACGTCGTCGTGAGGAACGACGTAGTGTCTCGTTTAATGCTGCAGATGTTGAGAGTTGAGTTGAGGCTATTCAAGATCCTGCTGTTGAGCGTTAGGAGGCCCAGCTGATTTATCTCCGTGTCCATTTGATAAATTTTGTTGTGTGATTTGAGTTGATGCACCAGGTTGATAAGTGAACGTGTCCGGTAAAACATGATCATTGACATCACCCCTACCTCGTTTTGATCCACGACTATAATAGGAATAATTCTTCGGCTTCTTGTTGTTACTCACAGTATCGTTTTTCGTTTCCAAACTGTTATCGTTACGAATGACATCATTATCATCGTTGTTCTCATCGTTAGTTTCTCTTCGCCTAAGTTGATCAGAGTGTTTCCGTTTGATTACTCCATTGTTCATTTCAACTTGATAGGAGTAAGTCTTGGTGCGTTTTGATATAATTCCTGGTTCAGAGCCTTTCCCTATAAATTTGTTAACCCAGACCATGTCTCCAATCGAATATTCTGGTGGAATAGTTTCTTTAACTGATGGCCTGAGTTCCTGGAATAACCTAACTCTGTCAAGATCTTCCTTGACGCTTGACTTAAGAAGATCAAACGTAGTGCGCATTTATCTTCCAAACAACATTTCGCTTAGTTGGTATCATTACCTCAGTGGCGAATCTTTTTTATTCACTGGATATGTTTGGCTGCTTTCATTGTCGCTAGATTCGCTAGACGTGTTGTGTCGTGCTAGGTGTCTCGTTCGAAACTGCTTATGCGTTGCTTTGCCGCTACTAATGCACACTTTTGAGAAGTGGTCGTTCTTCCCGCATAACCTACAGCGTTTGCCTCTGACTGGACATTCTTCTAAATTAGCGTGATAGTCTCCTCCGCAGAAGACGCACATTTGATTGTTTCGTAGTTGACGTTTCTTCGATTTCAAAGTATCGTTACTTCTCGTTGTTCGTATAAAATGTTGCATTATTAATAAAATATAAATGCAGTTTTAACATGAAGAAGCTGTTTATTTTCAATCACAATGACATAAGTGACAATTGTATTTTAATTATGCAACAACTTTATGTATCCGTTTATTGTTAATTATAAATTATTAAGACCATTAATCGAAATATAAACTATCCTATATCTCAAGTTAGACCAAATTACACATAAAATGCCAACTTTCATCGAAATCGGTTGACTTGGTGAAGAGTTCACTGGGAACATACATATGACACTGGATTTTTATATATTAAGATAACTACATATATTGTTCGTAGCAATTAATGTTCTAGGAATAATCCGAAGATTCGTAGCCAATTATTTTATATCTAACTTGATTCCACCTGTAACGTATTTCTACGTTTTCTGAAAACCGTGCAATGGTAAAATGTAGTATAATTTTCTATTAGAATTATTTTATTCTAACAAATATTTAATTTTCATAACGTCACACTTCATTGTTTTGTTTTGATACATTTTTTATGTCGTTATAGTTATAATAATAATAAATTATTTATTGCACATCGGCGAGCTTAGCCGTCGGCATTATCTACCAGCTAACCTTTGTCGGTGTGAGCGGTGATATTCGGTGCAATGAAAAGAAGTATAGTCACGAAGTATTTAGTTTAAAATATATATATATAAAACCATTCTCCAAATACTATAATATTTACACGTATACCTACAATATTAAATTACTAAAAGAAAAATTTACAGTTATATTTTGCAACATTTTACCAAACGACAGCTTAGCGTTACCATGGTTGGTCAATTAGTAACGGACAAAAGGCAGATGTCCATATAACGACCTCTATTATCCTCTCCAGATAGCAATACTTATTTCTTCTGGATATCTCCTAATTGATACTCGATAGCTCAGTCCATTGTGTTCACCCTGACGTGCTGCCACTTGAACTAAGCTTGAAAGATATTGTGGATATTATGTGTGGTATTTTTTGAATTCTCTATTCAAACAATTTCAGATATGCCAGCCTGAAGAGGTGTGTTTACATATAATCATGTAATACCTGAGAAATCTAAATAAATTACTTAGCAAATTTCAAAGTTACTTCATTAATTATATTTGTCGGAAAGTTCGACGTAACAATGCATTTTGTATGCAATGGCATTGTGCTCAATCACAAATAGAACTAATCACTTAAGCGCCTTCGAATGCAGCTTCCAAAACTTCACCGACGACGACGGACGTTGAGAAATATCGTAAACTTTGAATTGTTATGAATTTTCTGCATAATAATGACTTTATTCATAAACTGTTTGCGTCAATGGCTTGGCATGGGGAAGTGAATTAATTAAAACAAATTCCTATGAGTGATTTGTTTTTAACTATAAAGTCTTTTGATACTATCAGAAATAAGATAATTTTAAAAGATTAAATTACATAGGTACTTACTAACACTTTCTCTATATTATAACAATTGGTTGCTATAATTTTGGTTCTGGTCTGTGTTTTGTATGTGCTAAAATGTAATACCTACTCTTAAAACAACAAAGGATTTATTATTACATTGAAGAATATTTCAACAGTATTTGAAATGTAGTAAATCAGTATTCGAATTTCAAATATGAAAAAACAAAAAACAATCAATTCATTTACGAAGTCATCCAATGGAAGTTAAACAAATGCATCTGTATAACATAACAAGTATATTTATAAAAAGTTAAAACATAAATAAAAAAGGTAAAGAAAAGCTCGTAAATGGCCCGAAATGAATGTTAATATAAAAAATCGTCTCGCATCACAGAACACGGTCACCACACAAAGAAACTCCGTGGTCCGAACAATTTTCTACTTGAAAAAGAAGCGTTGGATTACTAACCACAAGTCAGAAATTAAAATAAATCAATCAATGGATGCGCTGTTTATGTTGTTGTAATGCTTGAGGTCAGCAATCGCGATAGCTGCAAAGTTTCGAAATATAGAATTGGATCTTTTTAATTGCTTTTTAGTCGTTTTAGATAGACTTAATAAGATGTAAAAATGATTATTCGATTGGGTATGAATTTAAACATTTATTTTTAATTGAATGCCATATCTAAAACTTTATAGTTCTACATCATACAATAAAGACTCAATGGCCATTGGCCGCACAAAAGCGAGCCTTTGTGGGCACTGTTAAAAGACTTGCAAAACTTTTATGTTTGCAGCACACTGGATTCAATTACAAAAAAAAAAAAGAAAATCATAATCTGCTTGAAAACCTGGACGAGGTAGTAATTATTATATAGTTGAAGAGAAAAGCTTGTAGCTTTATCTTTTAGTTTTTAACGAAATATATAGTACCTTTACGCTCTTGTTTAAGTTTATTTGAGGATGTACACATTTCAACTCAAAGGTCCCCCCCCCTCCCTCCCTTCATCCCCTCTCTCCACCCCCGAATAGTTAAGATATTAACATTCATAAAATTAAGATAAAGAAAGGCATACGGCATATCTCATTAATGACTATTCATACACTAAAATAATGTGCTTTGGATTTCCTACTACCTCGCTCGCTTTAATATATAAGTAGGTACCTACTATAAAATAAATATTTAAAAAACTAAAGAATAAGATATGTGATTGACACCAATCAGTTCTTCTATTGAATATTCTCTGAAAGCCGGAATCGCGTAAGAAATTTTAATAGAATTGTATTCCCACTGATGTTTAAAATTGAGCGGTGAAAATTACACGGGGATTTTGATGAAACTCAAACACGCGCGTCAAACAATTTCGTTTTTTGTTTGTTGTCAATTCTCCCTTTCAGATGTTTTCTTCTTTTTTGCAAAAGTTACTCTATTTTTGGCAGTGAATTAAAATTAATATGAAATTGTACATTCATTATTTTGTAGTAATGTTTTACTTTAATATATTAATTATTGAACGTTGCGGCGATATGTTAGTCACATGAAGCCATTTAAAATAATTGTGTCTTATATTTTGAAATATAAAAAAGATTCATAAATATTTAGTTTGATTTACGCTTTTTATAACTGTGACACAAGATTGGGTAGATATTCCGTTACATATTAGTAAAACTATATTGCTAGTTGCAGAGAAAGAGAGAGAAAGAGAGAGAGAGAGAGAGAGAGAGAGAGAGAGAGAGAGAGAGAGAGAGAGAGAGAGAGCAATAGTAAAAACAATAAAACTTGCACGAAAACTTATCTGTTTTTTGAAGTAAGCAAATAGTATAACAATATAATATTGTACATAAGTAACCACTACATAAATAATAGATAGATAGATATAAGATAATTATAGATTAAAATTATTCAAAAATCATATTACACGTTAGATGAATATCTTACTGATAAAAAAGCTTGGACATAATCTATGGCAATTTATGTTTACCCTTAGGTATATAATATATAGGATGACATGAATATATAAATAGGATGACAATGCCCCTATACAGCAGCTATTCTTCTACATCATAGTAGATTTATTATATATTATTATGACATTGGTATGTAAGTGGACAATGCCAGTATACAGCAGCTAAATCAAATTGATAATTATTGAATTAATAAATTTATTTCATTTATATTTGTATATCTATTGACGAGTAAAAGCGCTCTATTGGAGCCCATTTGCTAAAAGTAAAAAATAAAAAAAATAAAAAATAAAAAATAATAATAATATTATAATACGTTCTAGCATCATACTAAATAATAAATCATTATTTGTTAAATGCCCAGCGGCGTTTTTGACAGAAGTTGTCAACTACGATTATAATGTCAAACATTTTGTTGTAACAAAGTATTTCGAAATCCTTTATGAATAAATTGTCACTTTCAGTTATAGTGAATTGAGCCTTTCCATTATGAAATACTGTTTATTATTGACGCGTACAATAACAAGTACCGTTTGCAAAAAAAAGTTTTTAGTTATTAGCCTAAAACAGCAATGAATATAAAATCAGATTTAATGTACATTTTGGAT
The DNA here is from genome assembly GCA_028551675.1 of Tineola bisselliella. Classification (NCBI taxonomy): domain Eukaryota; kingdom Metazoa; phylum Arthropoda; class Insecta; order Lepidoptera; family Tineidae; genus Tineola; species Tineola bisselliella. The sequence continues at coordinate 36,435 of JAPWLS010001818.1, read as the reverse complement.
ATTGAAATGTATAGCGTGACCATTCACGCAACTTTCTGTTTATTCAAATAAACTAACCAAGTGTAATTAAAAACAAATTAAATTTTATGCTTTTGAAAAACATAATATAGATATTAACATTATTTGTTAAATTTCTAAGCGAATTCACAGATTATAAAACAAATAGAGAAATTAATTAAACTTTTTTTTGCTAACCATACAAACTCAAAGCATACAAAACTGGATTTTTTTATTTTCTCTATTAACTAGCCTTTGACCGTTGGTAAGAGAACAACTAGCACTGTTTTTTATTACCTCAAAATGTTTATTAAAAACAAAATTAATCCTGCAAACAAAATTGAGCCCAAATTATTAACAGTGTTTAAACCAATGTTGTACGTGCTTTTGTCTTGTGGTTTTTATTACGATTTCCAAAAATACAAAAGCCCTATTGTTGTAGCTTTGAAGCTGTACTGCATTTCTTTGACAGTTATAACCGCAATCGCTGCTTTAACGTGTTGCCCAGCCAGTATTGGTGGAAATATATTATCTCTTGTAGAATATACTCTTTGTGTTTATCTTTTATTAATAATAAAAGATAATACGTTTTTATTTCTAAAAAAATTACAATCAATAGACGTAATACTAAGAATTCCGAATAAATATTACGAAAAAACAAAATATAAGACGTTCTTGTTAATTTTTGTAATTTGGGTCGTTCGTATAATTTTCACAACGTCCTATTGTTTCTATTATATTTGTTTTAAGTATTTTACCTTGTACCTATTCGATTGCTTCATTTTACTTTCTCTGGATATCAATAGAACGTGGAGATTTTTAATGTTTTACACAATTAAGTGTCGGCTTACGTTTTTGCGAGCACGTTTGGAGGAGACATGGACTGAAAATATTTATTTGTTTGTTGCAAATAAGAGGATTGTTAAAGAGAATAAATTGAGAATTTGTTTGCGACTGTACAAAAGTATTGCTGACTCCATGGACTTGATTAATCCTTTTATACATGCTACGGTAAATATACATGTATATATTATTTTTTATATTATTATTAGCATTTAAGTCATTAAATAACTATCAGAGATAATTTGAATATAAATGAATCAATATGGTTCCAAACAGCTGAAATTATAGTCAGTTGGAAACTATAGTAAAAATAATATTTTTTTAAAATAAAAAGTGACCTATGTCCTAAAGTACCTCTAAAAATATGTGTACAAAGTTTCATGATTATCGATTAAGTAGTTGTTGCCGGAAAACGTAACAAACAAGCTCACATTTACATTTATAACATTAGTAGGGATGATATATGAGATTCCTTGTGAATATGTACTTAAATTCAAATGTTTTAGGCAGTTCTATCAAAAATAACCACCTATGTGTAAAATTTAATCACATCCGATTTATTTAATACAGCAAATTGATAAAATCCTTTTCCGGTTTAAACCGGAAATATGACGTTATTATGAATTTATAAAGGCTATTTTCGAACTCACCGATTTAACCAATTTCTATTTTTGATTGCATCAAATTGAGACATCATTTTTGCAGCTTACCTCGGAAGTTTACCTTCATTTACAATTCATTTGAATCCTTTACATACATATGGATTGAAAACTGCAATTGTGCTTTTAAATAAATAATATGTTCGTTAAATATTTTCGTATGTTTGTTTCAGTTTTTCGTAAGTGTATGCTGCAGTTTACCCAAAATTGTTGTAAATGTATACATCATATTGTTAATCATAAAGGATCACGTAAGTTACTTTTTTTTTATTGATAGCCCAGCATATGACCACATTCCGCCTGATGTTAAGCTAGAGTGCGGCCCATGAGCATAGACAACTGTTACCACAGACAGATGTCCGCGCGCAACAGTCGACTCCACTATGCCGGCTTGAGGAGACGAATGTGCTCTGTCCAAATTGACAGGGCACACTCCTCTCGTTATCCCGGCTACTTCCAAGCTGATCCCGAAACGCGACTAGGTCACTTCACGGGTGTTCCGCTTGAAAGTGGTGGTACTTCCCCAGGACGGCATACTGGGCTAATCATCAGTCTACCTACCACTCTTTGTATGCCTATATTATTATACTGTAGGTATGGAGCGACCAAAGTACATATAACAAAGTTAGTCTTATAAAACCATAAATTACGACATAATTTTGGTATGATTTTATTTTTATTTATTAGGAAAAGTTATAGCTAAATAGAAAAAAATAAATACATACACATGGGAATAAAAAAACCAATTAAAATTTTCGCCAATGAATGGTCATCATTGTCAAGACAAATAAGTTTAAGACTCATACTCTAAACGACGCTCGAGTATAGTTTGATCTGTAATCACTTGATCATTATTTAAGTGTAGAATCAAGCGAGAGTCTAGAATAAATGCTTCACTAAAATCTCGACTCAGAGTAATAGGTGTGTTTTTGTTTCAGGTACCCCTTTTAAACGCCGGGTTTGTTATACTCCACCTATCGCAGATCTGTTTCTTTTTATTCTCCCCTTGCATTATAGCTGAATTATACAACAATGAAATTGAACAGATGAAACTATTCCTAATGAACTGGTGTATTGTAGAAACTGGTAAGTATTTATGTTCTACGTTGTAAAGTAATCGATGTTGCATATTAGGTAGACTGAAGTCACTAAGGCGAGTTTCAAGATTAGTCCGATAATAATCGAATGTACTAAAAGGAGTGTAACTTGTCAATCTCGACCACAAACTCGAATAGATCACCTTCGCTTTCATAGTAATGTTAATGTCATGCTTTTTATTATTCAATCTTTCAGATGACGGAATAAAAGAGGATATAAAATCTTTTATGAATTATATCTCGATTCGACCAATGAAATATAAAATATGGAGCATCTTTTTAATTAATATACGTTTACCTTTAAACATAATAGGGCATTGTTTTACTTACGTTATTGTTCTAATACAATTTTCACATATTTTTGAATAATTATTGTAAATCATATCTGATCAGAGAAAAAATGTCAATTGATATAGATTGGTTCTGTATACTTATCAAAACTAAATAAAAAACTGGTCATTAAATTTTTCATTGTTATATCTTGAAAAAAATTTTTTTTTTTTCAAGATATAATGTTAATTTTTATTATATCCAGCTAGTATGAAAAGTTTATTGTGCACTTAGTTAATATTTATATCAATACTTTTTGTTTTAACATTTGAAGCATTTTTATGTTTAAGTTTATAAAAAAAAAACATTGCAATCCAGGAATCTTACTCGGTACTTGTGCAGAATAGATGATAATTACAAACTCCCCCTTTTCGTAACAATTATTATAGTTGCATAAACTGCATGAAGATTGCAATAGGGAAGTAGGTCATTGAACTTTCGAGTTAACTTCCCTACACAAAAAAAATGACACAAGTTATCCCAGTTTTAATATCTATGTGTGGTTCGTGGTTTGTTTCTAAAATTACACTAGTTTACAAATTAAAATAAAAGTCATGTCCTTTCAATGTATTCCATATCTTTGTATTTAGTAGTAATAACTAAACGCAAACATATATTTATTTTATTTCTATCACGTCTATAAATCAAGTTCTTATTACATCTTGTTTTCAAACTACCCATAAGTTGGTTACGATTTTATTTTAAAATTTTGATGCTGTGTAGTTTTTAGTTAAATAAATATTTGTTTTTACAATGTCAAAAAGGTTGTGTAAAGCACATCCTGATCGTTTTTGTTATGTGTGTGGTGAATTTATAATATCTAAAAAAGGATATCCCATAACAGAATCACTTAAGGATGCATTTTGGTTATTTCAAAATGACGTGTTAGATTTTTTTAATAATTTTTCTGAAACTCAGTGCACCTCAATTGTTAAAAAAAAAAAGGTTCATTTGAAGGACAAAAACCTTGTAAACTAGTGTTATCAATAAAGGAATGAAAGGCGAGTTATGTATATAATGTAAACACGAAGTTAATTGTAATTGTTTTAATAATTGTAATAATTAATGTTTTTAGTTAGTGTTAGTTTTAAGTTATAATAAAAATGTATTGACATTTATCATAAAGAGATGTCGCTAGTGTTGTCCTCGCATGTAGTGAGATAGCGTGTATTCATTAGGTTAAATCTTAATCGATCTAATAGTATTTAATAAAGAAATATTTTGGAATTTATTTCGCAAAGCCAACCAAAGCATTGTTAGTAAATTCAAAACAACTGAAGTTTCGAATAAAAATATTACGTCAGTAGAAGTTCATTAATATTATTTAACCGTACATTTCCTGTTATACATAGTTAGGTATCCGATTTAGTTTCTATAAAAGGGTCAGTCGAATGTAAATTAATGTTCATACACAACTTATTATTAATTAGCAAATAATTATCAAAGCACCAATTTACTTAGTAATCTCAAATATTTAACAAAGAGGAGTAGACAACGTTTAAATAAACATAGTTATGTGAATTAAAACTTTCGAGAAAGCTAATTAATCAGACTTTTACTGGCTTTAGATTGTTCAAACCCGTTTCATATTACAGAAATCTCTCTAATAGTTTGCGAATGTTTTTGCTGAATTAATTACATGCATTTAGTAAACTGAAACCAGGTTTGTTTTGTATGTTTATTAATACTGCTGAAAAATAAAGAGTGATTCTGTATTTCAATTATGATTATATTATATACTAGCTATCCCTGCGCGTGTTGCTACACCAGCAACTAAAATAAATTTGAAGGAAAGACGTTACACAAATATTTAATTGATTTTGTTCATTTGACGACAATATTGTCTATTCAATGTGAGCTGTCATGAACTGTCACGGCAATATATGAAATTCATTGAAATGACAAAATCGGTCGTACCAACTCAGAAACCTTCGTGGGCTCATGCAGAACAACTTTGCTAAAGATCATAACATGATCAAATGCATAGTTTACGGTTCTATAAAGGACATACACACATACATTCATTTTTATGTACATATAGGTATTTTTATAAGTGAAATATATATTATGTATACTGTTTATTGATTTGACTGCAAGCAACGGATCCAGCATAAACCGTATAGATATCTATCAAATAGCAAAATGCAGCTTATGAAATTCGCTCGTAATTTCATGCAAATTTTGCAGGTCGTCAGTTTTACGACAAACGCGCTGATATCAACAATAAAACTATAGGTTTATGGTGATAATAACATCGCCTGATACCAGTATCACCTGCTTTATATGCAATTGGATTGACCATGCGTTTTCTTAAAATACATGGGATAGTTTTTATTCTATGAGCTGATAATATAGAAATGTAAAAATAAGTTACGTTGTTTTTTATTCTAAACAAAAGAATTAAACAGACCGACGCCGATATATATAGTGCTGTCTCCCTCTTCTGTGTCTGTACTGAATATAACTGTCAAACAATTAAAATAAATAGTAAAGATTAAGGTAAAATCAACAAAATATATGTAAAATATAAAATAACAATTGTCGCTAGCAAATATACTTGCTATAAATTATTTATTGTAGAATGCTTAATAGTTATACGATAATAATAATAATGATAATATATACGTTATATTCCCTCAGGCAGTGGCGGGCGGCCTTACCCGTTGCGAGGCTCCGGGCAGCAGGTGTTTGCGAGACCCCTTGTCCTTCATGAAAAGTATGTGTGCGAAAGTATATTTGGTTATTTGGTATAGGTATTACATATATTCAGTTCCTCGTACAACTCATGTCTATCAATATCACATTGTATATATTTTATATATCTATATTTTTTAAAATTTGCTTGGGTTGTTGCGCGAGACCCCTGCAAGAGCGAGGCCCCGGGCGATGCCCCGTTCGCTACCCCCTAAGGCCGCCACTGTCCCCAGGTATTACGTAAAATCATGTAAACCCTAGGTAATCCCATTTAAAAATACTAAGTTTATTAGAGTAATAACACTTTCAATTTCAAAATACAAAATTATTTTTTACTTATCATTAAGACGACCTTCTTTTTTATGCAGAATAATCTGCCACCACCGTCCCCCATGCGATGAAGAGTCTCCTCTGGTATTTAATTCACATCTGAATAAGATACTAAGATTAGAAGACGTCTTGGTTTATCACCTGGAAAAAAATTAGGATTCAATTACTGGTTTTAAAATTTCATGTGTGCGACCAGCCGCTTTTTTTTTATTGATATCCCAGCATATGACCACACTCCGCCTGATGTTAAGCAAGAATGCGGTCCATGAGCATAGACAATTGTTACTACAGGTGTCCGCGTGCAACAGTCGACTCCACTATGCCGGCTTGAGGAGACGAGTGTGCTCTGTTCAAACTGGCAGGGAACACTCCTCTTGTTATCATTATTGTGGTACATTTTCACACATATTTAATCACAGTGACACACGCAAACAAAACATAATTAACTAGAACACATTCTCTCTCAGATGATCCCCTTACGACTTATAGACGCGTGTCGTCACCCGCTCAAGATACTTTGTGACTAATGAGAGATTTAAGAAAACATTGTCGTAAATGTTAGAACGGTGAGGGTGGTTCATTTCCTGAGTGCCGCATCAACGCTTTTGGGGGTGAAAGTGATGTGTAATTAGAACGTGATTTTAGTTTGAATTACTTTTTAAAATTACATATTAAATTTATTTTCAATAAAAACATACATTCTTATTGTTTTATATAATGTATTTAATGTGCTTATTGAGTATTTTTTTTATTTAAGGTTAGTTAGGTGGCATTAAGATCGCTTATGCAATAAAGAGTTTGAAAAGTGAAGTATGTATAGACAGAAGATCTTAATTGATATTATCGTATTATGTTATTTTAATTGTTATTTTAATTCGGTGACAGGTCGAATTATAGTAAGCCTTATAAATTTTGATTTACTTATGTTCAAAATGGAAGATTCAAAACAACTATGTCACATTTCCAATAGTAATGTAACTTTAATTTTTCAGTACTTATGATACAAGTATTAGTTTAGGATATAAATTTAAAAAATAAATATTATATATACAAAATACTTATTTATAAAGATGTTTATTTTAATATCTAAGTTTGGGCAAATCCATCCAAATTGTCGCATTAAGGCTTTATAATTGCGTAATAAAGTAGGTTTATACGTTGTCTCAACTACCTATTAGGGAGTTGCGTGTTCGATTTTACTATCCTTTGTCTTCAGTTTATTTAAGGTTATTCTGTAACTCCCCAGAGTGCACACTCATACTGGCATATATTGGATACACTGACACACAAAAGTTATAATATATGTGGTTAAGTATTTATTAATAATAAGATGTGGGAATGGTCATTCCTCTGTTGGCGAGTCCTGGACCCGTGGACGCGTCATATTTGTGTAAATTTGTATACTATATAAGGTGGTGAAGGCATAGTAGTTTAATTTTTGTTTTTAGTAGCAATTTTGGAGTTCGTATTTTGTAAATGTTTACATGTGACTGACATAGCCGTTTACGATTAAGATCCCAAACAATAAATGTGATTTAAAAATATATTAATAATATAAATAGGTTATAATAATTGTAATATCTGCTCTTTCTATACTTATATCACTGGCTCGCCTACACAGTCACAGCCTCCCGGACGCCCACGCATGTCACACCTGACTGTCGTACTGACGCCCCGGTGTTGCTATGAAAATGCCCGAGACAGTGTTGCATGTATTAATATACATACACTACATCCCTTCTTTATTGAAAATCTTAATTTGTTTACAACAATCATTTATTTACATTAATCAGTTAATTACATGAATCAATTGTATATATTAATTTAAAGATTCATGCCGGTCTTTCGTATCCTCCAATTATATATCCGTATCATATTCTCCTTCTACTCGTTTGAAATGTATTACATTCCTTCTAGATCTTTCAATGGTTCAGTAATCGTTGCTAAATTTGGTACCCATTTGTTTATGTAATTTACTAATCCTAAAAAACTTTGTAGTTTTTCTATTGTTCTAGGTGTCCTAAATTGAGTAATGCTTTTAATATATTTATCTAAAGGTCTAATTCCTTTTGGAGCAAGTTCCGGCCTAAAGATTTTTTGTACCTTATAAATGCATTTATCGTCATTTACCAACGCGCCGTTTCCCTCCAATATCTGTAGTACAACCTTTAGTCGCGAATCATGTTCTTCCTCATTATCCCCGAAAAAAAAATTTTTTTTTTTGAGTCATCAATGGGAATTTCGACTACTATGTTTTTAACGTTCGGAAAAGGCTTATATCTAACCCTAACTTTAAAATACCGAGTTTAATTTCAGTGTCTTTTCCCAACAAATCTCTAGATCCGTGACTAATTACATAAATAGTAGTTTGTTCAGATTTCCAATTTACGTTAATCGTTGTTTCAAAACCCACTTTAATTTTAAGAGATGTATCACTGCCGTAAGATAGTAGTGTTTTATCTGTTTTTCCTATTTCATTAGAAATATTCACGTTATTTTCCTTGAGATATTCCCATGATTTATCCGTTATTAAGTTTACTTTGCAACCCGAATCTATTAACATATTCATCTTAACCCCACCTACATTATATAATATTGTTGCATCATTATCTACATTAAAGACATAGTGATTCTCGTTGTCTTTAGGAAAGTCTATTTCATTTTTTTTTCCTTTATTGCATGTCGCAACTCAACCAAAATGTCATACAGCCCAGCGTCAATGTGACACCTGGTCAGAGCACAGCAATACAATAATAACAATAAACAACTTCAATCAACAAACCAAATCCTCGAATCACTGAGGCATTCGTCAACGGAACAAAAGCACTTTAAAATCAAATATGCTTTTAATATTACAATATCAATGCGTATGTAGGGTCATTGCGGGGGTAACGCGACCACTTGACGCGCTACGTTTCTTTAATTAGGGATAATATCGTTTTGTCAGAAGTAAAGTATAAATAGTAAGCATTAAATATTTATCATTTGTCATAAATTTGAACTTAAACATTTAAAACAAAACTAGAAAATAGCGTCTCAATTTGCGTGATGACATTTGGGTCCTCAATAGTTGTAATGTTGTGTCATGTTGTGCAATAGCAGTGTCACGTCGGGCGGCGTACAAAAGTAAGCTTTACTATATTATATTCATGTTACACTCAAGTAACATCCGAGCGTCCCTTGACACCTCTCAAGTTTTTTAAAAACTGATCTTGGTCATTTATTACTTGCACTTTACCTTCCACTCCACAAGAGCATGGTAATAGTACACCTTTTCGCCTTCCACTGAATCACAGCATGGCGTAAAAGTAAACTGTGTTCGCTGTTTACTCCATAGTGAGTATAACTTGAACCAGTTAACCAACATCCACTGTTCACCTCATATAGGTGTAACAGTTAATAATGATTCCTTCCGCCGTCCAGCCTCCATCGGGCAAGGCGTGAAGTGATATTAACACTAATAATTTCGCCTTCCACTCTTTGAGCATAGCGTAAATTATTGTGTTTCCTAATAATTTCGCCTTCCACTCTTTAGGAGCATAGCGTAAATTATAATGTTTCCTAATAATTTCGCCTTCCACTCTTTACGAGCATAGCGTAAATTATTGTGTTTCCTAATAATTTCGCCTTCCACTCTTTGAGCATAGCGTAAATTATTGTGTTTCCTAATAATTTCGCCTTCCACTCTTTACGAGCATAGCGTAAATTATAATGTTTCCTAATAATTTCGCCTTCCACTCTTTACGAGCATAGCGTAAATTATTGTGTTTCCTTTTTAAGCATATCTATATATACGCCCACATCACCGACACATGACGACTAAAACACAACATAACTGCAGAAACTTATTTAGATTAAGTGAATCCTAGGCTAAGAAGCAGTATTATTCCTTATACAACTCATTCAAATTGTATGTGTACTACTCGTTTATTTAAAATAATTATTATATACTAGCAGTTGACCGCGGCCACGTCCGCGCAACAATGAAGATACAAAGCACGATGAAATTCAACGATGCCCCACACTTCAGCCAACGGAAAACGTCCTCCACATCCCCGTCGCAAAATCCACCAACTACCTCTCCGTCAAATTTAAAGTTTGTACTAAAAGTATTATACAAACCTGCGACAGCCTACAACTCTCTAATCTGGCCCTGTTGCAAAATCAAGCAACCATAAGCCACCTCCCTGCCAAACCTCATCCCTGCGTGTCAAGCGGATTTCGAGAGAACCCTCGCTCTTACATTCATTGAATCAGATGATCAGAATTTTACGGGGAGAGACTGACTGCCATGAGTTGGTGTCAACTTCGTTCCGCTTGTATGTTCCGGACAAGTACCTCCGTGCTCGCTCTCACCCGCTGCTTGCGATGCAGGCCACTCGCACTGCAGCACATCGCTTCTCTCCGCTGAATCGTGCTTCTCGTATACTGTGGGCTCTCCTGGACATGGCACCGCATCTGGATATTTTTGCCGACAAACTCAGTGCAATAAGTAATGCATGTTTGGCCTTCCGCGAGAAGGTCAATATATTATAGAAAGTGAATTTTTTGAGACTGTTTTTGTTTAGCTGTTGACATTGATAGGTTATTATTATTATTTTTATGCTATTTACACTTGACGCTTTATTATTAATACCATTCTACCCTGTAATTTGACTCCTCCTTGCATGGTGTATTGGAATTAACCGCAAAACCATGCAAGTAACTGTACTTATATAAATAAACTAGCTGTTGCCCGCAACTACGTCTGCGTAATAATGAAGATGTTTCATATTTCAGTCAACAGACAGTGCCTATCACACCTCTGCAACAAAGTGGCATCCAACCACAAAAACGACACCCAACCTCAAAAATTCAAATAGTATTATACTGCACAAATGCAATCCAAAATATGCCGAGAAAAGAACAGCCAAAATCGTCAAATATAATCCGCTAGAAATATTTAGGTATAGTATGTACCTACTATTAGATACGGCGGCCACTCATAATCGGGTATATGTAACACAGTGAAAACACAACGATAGCGCGTTTTAAAATACTACTAACGCCATCTACTGTTAACATTTAGAACTAAAAATTATTTTGTTCGTCCTAATTAATTCGTTCCATTAGGTTCAAACTAATACATCCTATTTAAGCGGACGTCTTCATCATAGTAGCTCCAAACTTTCATTTCAGTTCAATCAATCAAAAATCTATGAAGATTTATACAAACTTTCATCCCCTATTTTATCCCCTTGGGGGTAGATTTGATCAAAATCCTTCCTTAGCGGATGCCTACGTCACAACATCCACCCGCACGCCAAACTTCAGCCCGATCCGTCCAGTAGTTTGGGCAGGGACAACGCAGGACTCCCATGGCAAAAGAATTCCTCAACTCGGTCCAGCAGTCCCGAAGCCCACTCAACACACACACAAACAAACAACCAAATGCCCCCCCTCCATACATTAGTATAGATATGTATGTTGGTCATTAGTACAGACTGCCTACATGTAGTCGATAGACTTATTTAAAAGAGTGGTCATGAATATGGGAGCTTAGTTGAAAACAAAGCGCCATCTATTGACGCTTGACAGAGCCACGGCGCGTGCGGCATCGGGGACGCCGACGCCATATTGGTTTTCCTCTTTCCGTTTCTGGGGTGTGGTGCGGGTGAACTTGTTCGTTTCCTGGAGAACTCAAACGGCATAGAAATGTTTAATATTCCAACAAATATTTAATAAGTAATTTAAAAACAATTGATTTAATCTCAAAAGTGTGCAAATTACGATAAAAAGTAAATTACTCGTTTTCTTTTTTGTATTAATGAAACATTGTAACCTAAGTTATTTAAATATTTCTTATTCATACCACACATTCCTCTTTTTTTTTTGACCTTAATCCTCGTCGCCACTGTAATATCTGCTCTTTCTATACTTATATCACTGGCTCGCCTACACAGTCACAGCCTCCCGGACGCCCACGCATGTCACACCTGACTGTCGTACTGACGCCCCGGTGTTGCTATGAAAATGCCCGAGACAGTGTTGCATGTATTAATATACATACACTCCTCGGTCGTCATCTAATATACGGTGATTACAGGGCGCTTAATGTCGCCAAAAATACATAACAATGCAACTACTACAATAAAACAAAACGTGCCGTTTCTAATTAACAGACCCTCTATTCATCACCATTCAACGGCAAATTTAATCAAATCAAAGCTTGATAACGGTCAGCGTTCACAATATTAAGATTATTAAGTTCACCCAAGCACGTATGCTAATCCGGACATAACTCAGGATCACCGGACAAGAACCCGGTACTCCATTGTGTAGATAATTCCACTGACCCATGGGGGTGTAAAGTGAACCAATCTTGTTAACAGAGAGCTCAATTTCATGCTTTTATTTGTTTAACTACAATTACTTTAAATATAATTTAAGTTTTATTCGATTTACTTAACAATTTTTTAATGCCATATTTTTATTGTTGCTTTTATTAGCGAGATATGATTTTTATATTAACGCTAGATTTACCAGAGCAGTCAAAATGACTGGTCTTGCAAGATCAAATTAAAATTCCTACTGCGTGTAACATTTTCTTTAATTCTTCTAATCTTCTTTAATTTATAATAGAAGAATTAGTTTTATGAATTTTATATATATTTGTAACAAATATATACTTTTTTGGTTTTGGTAGAAATAGATATATTTAAGCTGGTAAATCTAGTGTTAAATAAATAAAATAAAGAAGTTGTATGTTCTTCATCCTATATCGTAGCAATATGTAGTCTGATTTTTAGTAAAACACTTTTCGAGTATGTATTTATTCCTCGTTGACATAACAGACAATCCTAATATCAAAAATGACAATTTCATTTGTTTATAAAAAGTTAAAATATGAATAAAAAAGAGTTCGTAATAGGAGTAATAAAAATTTCATATATACATTTCTTTTCTAAATTCAAAATCCACCAATCGTAACTTTTATATCCCATCTTTAAAAAATCGCTTTCTTTATAATTTTCATTAATAAAAGTAATATGAAAATAATACTTCAAAAAAATATTTCAATTCATTCAATAGGCATATATTACTGGAATGTCGTTTAACCAAAATTTATAGTGTAATTAAATATTATCCATGTTTAGTATGTCATTTTATTACACAATCAATTCTGAGTACTTCAGCGTGTGTATGAAGTATAAATACCTACATACATAGAGTCAGAATATATAAATATGAAGACGATATACAATGAGGTTAGTGTTAAGAATTGCAGAAGAAATCAAATACCATAACCATATTTAAAGAGTTTACTTTACACACACACACACACACACACACACACACACACACACACACACACACACACACACACACACACACACACACACACACACACACACACACACACACACGCGCGCACGCACACACACACACACACACACACACACACACACACACACACACACACACACACACACACACACACACACACACACACACACACACACACACACACACACACACACACACACACACATCCACTCTTGAAGTTACCTAATTACGTTTCGGAAACAGCAAGGAAACAGCCAGGTATAATCAGAGGAGTCTCAAGCCTTAATAGTGGAGGCGACTGTTCCTAGCAGACATCTGTTTGATATCTAACAACAGGTGGAATGCGGTCAAATGCCACTATAAAAAGAGTGTGTTTATTATATATTCTATCACGGTTGCAGTTAGTAGAGTAAATAAATCACCAGATGAAATATAACACCATAATGATGAGCACACGAGGGAAGCCCACCTACCTATCACAGGCATCATTTAAATCGCGTCTCCTTCATCCGGCGTGAATGGATGTATCGAAGGAAACCGGTAATGATCCTTTCTGAAGGCACATTAGCTGTGATGGTGTCACGGGAAAGTTGACTAACCATTTGTCACTTGACCCCGAGGGTTGATGAACACTTTTACTGTTTATCTTTATCTCTGATTATTTTAAGATTTAAAATATTTTTGTTACGTTAAAAGGAATTTAAATTATCGGCCATTATTTCATATAATACACTGGATAAGTATAAAAAGTGTTATTATATGTTATTTATTATTGTTAAATTCAATTTAATGTTCTATTGTTGACCAAAATCCTTCCACTTTTCAGTTACATTGTACGATGTTTTTATTTATGTATTATCAAGAAAAATAAATCATAGTAATAAAGTCAGTCGAACATGTAAATTATGAACAAAATTTCATTATTTGCTATATTATGCATTGCAGAATGACGTTGCAGGTTCCGGGTTCGAATCCTGTACAAACAAATATTTAATCGTAATATTTACTTAGAAATATTATTATTCTACATATATTATTTCAGTTCTGCGGGTTATATGTTAGAGTTTCCTTGTCCTGAAGCCATGTTAGGGGTCAGGGCTTTGTACTGATTACTGTTGTCAAGTTTCTTCGCTTATAATTCGTATTACTTTTACTCTTATTTATAGCTATCCACTATGCCGGCTTAGTAATAGACATAATTTTCATCGTCCTATTAACTAAAAGCATAAGATATAAATTCAATTTCCATGCAAGAATTTAATTTACGAAAATCCTTTATAGCTATAAAACGCAGTAATTTCATAACACATTCGAAGATAAACCCCGTTTTACGTTCTTTACTAATCGAGTAGAGAAATCTAAGTTATGCCCCATATCTGTCAAATACCAAATCCTGCTAACAATTGAGTTTGAAGGGTGGCACTTTTGAGCAAAAGGGTGCTCGGATTATTGTGTTGTAACCAAAGTTAAGCAGAAAGGGCTTTTTAATTATTCCAAAGAAATATATAAAACAAAATTTCTTTGCAATTAGTGTTTTCTTTTATGGAGTGTAATCTCTACTATGTTGACTTGACCTATATATTCTTTTCTTTTTATTTGTTATACAACTATGAAGTGCATAAAATCTAAACAAATCAACACTAGTTTATTAATGTCAAGACAATAAATTGTAACTATTTGTTCTTCAATACAAAAGAGATACTTGCCAAGAGATTAATATCTCTAGTTTACTTGAAATAAATTATACTTTTTAAAACCGGAAGACGGATAAATATGTATATATATGTAATATATATATATATGTAATATAGTATATCTATACTAATATTATAAAGAGGAAAGATTTGTATTTTTGTTGTTTGTACCGAATTGGCTTAAAAACTACTGGCCGATTTCAAAAATTCTTTCACCATTTGAATGCTACATTATCACTGATCAATATAGGCTATATAAATTACACGAAAAAATTTGACAGAGAGTAAGAAAGAAAGGATTCTAAGAAAGGATTTGCGACAGAGGTGTGTTAGGCATTTTCTGTTGACTTAAATGTGAAACATCATTAAACTTCATTGTACTTTACATCATTACTCCGCTAGCAACAGCTAGTATTATATATATAAAAACAAATGAAAAATTTGATACTTTGACTACAACATGGTCTCAGCTGCAGTGAACGCGTGATGAGTGTCATTTCATTTAACAAGGTGTATCATAATCCAGGGTGTTACAAGTTTGCTCGCTTCGAGAAAAGCCATACACTACTACTTTATGTCCCGTGTCTCGATCGGATTAAATTAAAAAACCGATTTTTGTTTTGTTACTTTACATAATCCCTACTAATATTATAAATGTGAATGTGAGTTTGTTTGTGACGTTTTCACGCAACAACTACTTAACCGATCATCTTGAAACTTTGTATACATATTTTTGGAGGTATTAGAAGTAACATAGAATAATTTTTATTTTTAAAAAATAATATTTTTTACTATAGTTTCCAACTGACTATAGTTTCAGCTGTTTGGAATCATATTGATTCATTTTAATTGAAATGATCTCTGATACTTATTTAACGACTTAACTGCGAGCGAAGTCGCGGGTAAAAGCTAATATAAAATAAAAGTACTATCATTTATCTCAAAAACAATCATAACGATTTCATTTGTTTTCTTTTCAATAGATAGATTCTCGAAGAAAGAGGTTTTTAAGTTTTGGTCTATTACGAGGAAGGTCCAGGAAGACGTATTAGTACGTAATGAATTTTAAACCAGTGGAGAAGAAATGAGCTGGGAATGGGAGCTGCATTAAGGAAAAATATATTTTCACGTAGAAGTTAGAAGAAGTAAATTATATCTGACATCAATTTGAGTCTATTAAAAATTGTTATTGTTGTAAATATATATCTCGTTGTCATAGCGATATTTGTACCAAAATGTCGGATTAAAACAAAACGCCTATAGCAAGCCGTAAAAAGTCTTTTAAATAACACAATGCTTCTATCAATTTGTAATTGCCTTATACTATTAGTCCAATCAATGAACTTTTGGTCCTATGTAAAAAAAAAAAAATCTAACCCGGACAAAAAAAATATAGTCGTATAGAAAAAGAAAAAAGAATATGAGTATCTGTGTGGAGCAACTCGCGCCAGAATGGCGAACCTAACCCAAAAAATTCTCAAAGTTCAAAAAAACGGTTTTTTTTAAATAAAAAAAAAACAATGTCTCCGATCAGAAAAAGTTAAATTAGAAAGTTGTAGATATTAAAAAAACACATCGATTTGTTTTTGTTGAGTTTAATTTGGTGCATAACTTTTCGAGTTATTTTAAAAAAATCATCGAAAATGACCATTTTTTGTTTTTATAATAACTTTTTTAATTTTTGGTTTTCTTTTTTGAAATTCAGCAAAAAGGTAGGTATTTACTAGCCAAATAAGCTCGTTTTTGTAAAGTTAAAAAATATTAATTTTTTACCGAGATACATCGATTTTTCGAAAAAAAGGTGCCTTCGGAAAATGGCCACTCAAGCCCTAGGGAAAGTCATAGAAAATCGTCCGGGTACGCATTTTCTTTTTGAAGAGTTGTACTTTCATACTATTAAAAAAGGTAATCGATTTTTTAAATTTTTAAGTCCCAAAAATGACTTTGAAAAATCCCCTTTTTTTAAAAAATGACGTTTTTGGACCATATTTTTTTCATTTTTCGGCTGTGGTTTAAATAGGTTACTCGCATTTTTTCACGAATTTATTTGATTGGTTTAGCTGCAGTTAATAATGTTATTAAAACAAAAAAATGAAAAATATATGGTCCAAAAACGTCATTTTTTAAAAAAAGGGGATTTTTCAAAGTCATTTTTGGGACTTAAAAATTTAAAAAATCGATTACCTTTTTTAATAGTATGAAAGTACAACTCTTCACAAAGAAAATGCGTACCCGGACGATTTTCTATGACTTTCCCTAGGGCTTGAGTGGCCATTTTCCGAAGGCACATTTTTTTCGAAAAATCGATGTATCTCGGTAAAACATTAATATTTTTTAACTTTACAAAAACGAGCTTATTTGGCAAGTAAATACCTACCTTTTTGCAGAATTTCAAAAAAAAAACCAAAAATTAAAAAAGTTATTATAAAAACAAAAAATGGTCATTTTCGATGATTTATTTTAAATAACACGAAAAGTTATGCACCGAATTAAACTCAACAAAAACAAATCGATGTGTTTTTTTAATATCTACAACTTTATAATTTAACTTTTTCTGATCGGAGACATTGTTTTTTTTTTTATTTAAAAAAAACCGTTTTTTTGAACTTTGAGAATTTTTTGGGTTAGGATCGCCATTCCGGCGCGAGTTGCTCTACACAGATACTCATATTCTTTTTTCTTTTTCTATACGACTGTATTTTTTTTGTCCGGGTTAGAATTTTTTCCACTTTTTTTGTTCATTGATTGGACTATTAGTTATTTATTTATATTTTAAGACGAATAATGTTAGTCCAAATCTGAGATTTCAGTAAATATATTTCCACTCAGTATTTACGTCTCGTTTCGCCTCATTTGTCATCTCGCTCCATTAAATGTGTCTGAAGAAGGTACTACCACTATACTATTTCCAGTCAAAGCATATCTTCTGTTGTGATTTTTGTTTTATTTTCTTATATATATTTTATACATACATGACGTCACTGTACACGGAGCGTATTTTATATGACGACTATGAGTAACAAATATGTGTAGTTATTAGGAACAGCTGCGGGTAGATCTCAACAGACAGGGATGAACAGTTAAAAGCTTGGTATCCAGAACACGTGTAAATATGTAACGTACAACCCGTCGTGTTTGAATTACATAATAATTTAAATATAGATAAGCATATATTTAATGATTCCAAAAATTAATATCCGGTCCATAATGATCGAGAGTTTGATTACCAGGAAAGAACATTTGGCAGACTTTTTACTATAATAAAACAAAACACTATCAAAAACAAATGCAAGTTCGATCGTAAGTTCTATATATAGGAATTCGCTGACGTTCTCGGATCTAGGTGTTATATGTTTTTGAAGTAATCCATATATAATAGAATATGTATAATAAATATCAGTTTATATATATTTCAGAAATTACTAATAATTCTAAAAAGTTATATTCTCTAGTTTTATAATATAATTATTAATTAGAAATATGATTAAAAAACGTGGCAACAAACATTTCAATATTGTCCCTAAAAATTAGAATTATTATGTTAACAAAAATGTATAATTAAAATTTAATTAACAATAACAACTTTATATGTCTTATATAATATACAACGAGATAAATGTCATTCACAAGTCACAACAAAAGGCAAACGGGAAAATAAATGAACATCAACCGAAAACAAAAGCCAATGATAAATATTCGGCGAAAACGAAGATTAGCAACGCAGAGTATTATCTAAGAAATAATTATACTTAAATCTCTGCGCCATAAATCAAGAAAGAGGCACTTGTAGGCCGATTAGCATTGAACAAGAGGGTAGGAAATAAATCACCTCCATTCTACCCTTATTTAGAGTCAAATGCAGTATGTACCTGGATTGTACCGATTTATTACATTATAATTGCTATTGTAAATAAAAAATATACTATATGCCGTCATCTTTTGATTAATTTTACCTGATATTTAGAAATCTGTGTCTTAGTGTTGTTGTTTTCAGTTGTTTCAGTCATTTACGAGGACATGTACGGGGCGAACAAGTTTCTATTATAATTGCATATTATTAATTAATTGTTTATTAGTTTCATATTTTATTTTGACAAGTCCAAGTGTTTCTAGGTGAATCTACGGATAATGTAAGAGAAATAAAAAGAATATAAGAGAATTTAGTATTTAAATAAAATGTTTACTAATCTGCTAAGAAGTGGAAGTAACTACGAGTCCATAGAATAATCCACGTCAGCTATGCTTTATACCAGCGGTTCTCAAACTTTTTTGGCGAAGGAAAAAGCCTTAATATAATTATAAAAAACTGATTTATATGTATTTATGAATAATCATATTGCAATGCAATATTACGTAATATTTAGTTGGAATATTTAGATGTAACCTTTGGTAGGTATTTTTTGTAGTATTTTAGCCCTAGGGTTCCGCGGAACACACTTTGAGAATGACTGCTTTATACCACTGTTAGGATAGAAAAAACCCTTACTATTGCTATACATATATAAATCCTTCTATTTTATACTAAGGAGTAAGTTCACTTATTACGTAAGTTGCATATGATCATATCTTAATAAAAAAAATCGGTATCTTAATATATCTTAATAAAAAAAAGATTGGTATTGGTTGGATTGGTGGATCATCCAATATACGTTTCATACTTTTTCCAAATGCAAGTTTGTTCTAACTGTAGTTTGTTTAAGATACTTTGTTAGTTTAAACTGCTAGAGATGGACCGTGGCTATCTCTTATACAATGCTCGTAAAATCGCGACTTTTGCCTCTAAACTAAAATGTTCTAAGAAGTTTATGTGAAGAAAAAGTAAAGTTAAAATGGTTTATAGCTCTGCTTTGTGCTGTTTTAGTTTTTATTATTGTGTTTTTCGCTTTTATTACGTTCGTTTTTAGTATTTCATTTAATTATATTAGCTTCAGTTTAGTTTACAAAAATGTTCTACATTCCTACTAATATTATAAATGTGAATGTGAGTTTGTTTGTTACGTTTTCACGCAGCAACTGCTTAACCGATCATCATGAACTTTGTTCACATATTTTTGGAGGTACTAGAAGTAACATAGGATACTTTTTATTTTAAAAAATATATTTTTATCTATAGTTTCCGACTGACTATAATTTCAGCTGTTTGGAATCATATTGATTCATTTGTATTGAAATGATCTCTAATACTTATTTAATGACTTAAATGCGAGCGAATCCGCGGGTAGAAGCTAGTATACACATATATACATTTTACTAAAACTTTTTACAATTCAATTATTTCTAATACATGGCAATTGTCTACAATTTAAGGATCATCAAACAAAATTATTACTAGTATTTTTTTTGTTCCACGAAATAAAGTCATTAATGTATCAATTCTCGCTTGCACGGCAAACTCGCCTGAATCTCCAAACACTAAAGTACTGTATTGTATATCAATGTAAGACTAGTTACGATCTTTTAAAAATAAATAGTTTTAAAGTGATTGACTCAAATTATAGGTGTAAATACACTTCATTGTGGAACAATATTTTAATCTGCATGCTTTACTAATGTAGTCTAAATGAGGTTTAGTTGCGTACAATTTCATATAAATATCTACACACATAATGAAAAAAACTTCAATCAACGTAATGTAACACCTACGAATAGTACGTAATAACAATTAGGTTCAGACGCGCGTAAAAAGCGATTCGCCGCTTTTAATTAGAATCCAGTTAAAAACTGCTGTTTTCAGCGCTATGTAAAAATCTTGTTATTTGTTCAATTTTCTGTATGAGATGTTTTTTCAGCGCATTTTCGCTTTAATTTTAAAATAGTATTTTAACGTAGCATTGATTTTATATATTATATATACAATACATGCGTTTTCTTCTATAAATAGTTATAAAATTAAAACAAAAGATATATCATTTAAAATAAGTCTAAAGTCTTAAGTAAAATGATATTTTTATAATTACTTTTCCTCTGCACTTTGCACTGTATACAGTATCATTGATCACATTTTAAAAAATAAATAAACAAAAGTAAGTTCAGCGCTTCATCCGCTTAATTTTCAATAGCAGAAGCGTAGTTAATAGTTGCACTATTTTCAATTAAGAGGAAAAGGGGGCTGGTACAATGGGTTTTACTTTACTGGTAATGGAACCTTAATCTAGTTAAGGGATGGATCGTCATCGGCGCTGATGATTAGTCTGATGACGCCGGAACTACGGAGCTGAATATAATCAATTTAAAATGAAATTATTATACAATTGCTATAATTTTTATAGATACAGACCGTCTTTTGTTTTAAATGCGGTTTCTTACTTATCACATAATAACCATGATTAAAAATATTAATTGATAGGGGTCGCTACTTCATGTTTCGTTTAAACCAAATTTTAGTTAGGATAAATCTATAACAAAAGGAGTTTATCCTGTCAGTCTGGATGGAACACATTCGTTTACTCTAGTCACCATAGCCGGATATTATTGATCCATATTTTTATATTTATTGTAACCTGGCATATGGTCAATCTCTTTCAATTCATACCCTTAATAATTACGCCATGGCTGCTTTTAAATATACTATGAAAATTGAAATTCACTTAATAATAATTTAAATTAGTAATGAGATATAAAATCTTTAAATACATACTTAATTAAATAAAAAATGTAAAAAATACACCAGTCTCTTAGGCGGAGGTCGTGGATCAAACAAAATTTCTGCATTAGGATTAGAGGTTTAACAGTAGTTGAATTACCTGCCCATTAGATTTTAGTTACATTGTCGTCAATGCACTAACACGTATTGGCACAAATACAATGTAGTTCTGTTCAACTACTAATGGATTATCCGTGATTTGCATTTCGCTGGCCTTTGTGGATGGCTTCATGCGGAAAAGACATAAGTTTAATCGTCCTTTGTAAATGCACACGGTAAATTGGACAATTTAAACGTCTATTTCCTTAGTTCAATTGTAATTTGCAGTAATATTAGCTATTGTTGCTAAAATCATAAGGTATTTTGTACTGGAATAATCCATTGATCGGAATCAAATTACAATAATTAGTTATATAGATATAAGGTCAATATATAAAATACGAATCCCGGGAATCAATGTGACTACACTATACCTAATATGATACTAAAGCGGTCTCCAAGAATGAAGCCAACTGCTACCATATAAAAATGTAACAGCAATCGCTTTCGGTATGCTGGTTTATGGATACAAGCGTGCACCATCCAAACTAACACTCCTTCTTTTTTTACAACTGGTTATGTTTCGCATAATATCATTCAAATTTTCAACAATCATGTGCACTATAGGGTAGCCGTCCGGTTGAGTAGAAAATAATTGTATCGCTGATAGGTTTCGAGGGCCGAAACTAATTTAGTTTTGTTTACAATGGCTAGTACTGGCCTGTATACCCCAGGAATGTTAGAAACTTGATGATATGCACTTAATTGATGTGAAGTGTTCTCTCTGTGCAATGGGGAAGGGGGAAATGATGACTCAGATGATTTTTGGAGAATTAACATAGATCAGCGGTTCTCAAACTTTTTTGGCGAAGGAAAAAGCCTTAATATAATTATAAAAAACTGATTTATATGTATTTATGAATAATCATATTGCAATGTAATATTACGTAATATATGAAGCAAAAAATATAAACTTACTTAAGAAGCAAATATACCTAATTAAACAATATCACTTTGTTTTGCTCAATAAAGTATCCAGCGCTTCCCAAAAACTCTTTCTACTCGATACTAGATGGAGCTTTCTGATGCTAGAAATTAATCCGTTCATAAATACTGCTATTTTGTCTTTCAGCGATGCTATTATTTCTTTGAGATTTTTCTAGGATATTTTCTGAAGCTTTACATTGACGAACGTGTTCATATTTGATAGCAACTCGCCGTCCGTGTCAATTATGGTTTTTCTATTCATCAATAGATGGCGTTAGTCGTACTTTTTATAGATAAGTTTGCTATCGGATGCGTTCGCCGTCCGTGTCTATTATGGTTTTTCTACTCCTCAGTAGATTGCGGAATTCCTCGTATTTCTTGCGCGGAAAGCAAAGAAGAGGTGTTTGATTTGAGATTACCAAAACAAAAAACCGAGCCAAGCTTGGTCAACCAGGTACTAAATACTTAAACACGAACAAAAGAAGAAAAATAAAGACTGTCAAATGAAAATAAATTCCGAATCACCCTATAAGTGCGTCGGACAAGCACGCACATTATTAAAGCAAATTGCGAGCGCCCTATATCCACCCTGCCCATGCAATTGAAGTACTCTGTATATTGTCTGATACAGCCACACAAGATGGGGACAGCCTGTATAATCCAGTAAATTTTTCGTTACGTTATATTGTTTCGGTGCCACGCTGGTTTTTAAGAAGGTTGTAAATGTCTGAGCTTACGCGGTCAGTACTTAAATAATTATATAGGCCGCGTGTTCTAATTTTGATCATTTTAATCTGACTTTTCGAATGCTTTGCAGCAGTTGTTGATATATAATTTTCGAAATGTCATTTTTACGAATACATATCAATTTTAATATTCAAATAATCACTGAACTTTTTTACCTTATTGTAATAATATTGATAAAAGTATATAAAAAAAAGTTTTTTTTTGTGTTAATAAAAATGCCAAGTACGATCTATTTCAATTCATACGCAAAACCTCTTGAAACAGTCAAGAATTCATTAGATATCCCCTCAAATGCCTTCGAGACAACCTCTTAGATTTCTGATTGAGGGTATAAAAAGTCAGAAAATCTTCAGTCACTGTTCAGAGCCTGCTAATTTCTGAGACACCCTCTCTTATACCGTTGAAAGAGAGTATCTTAAAAAGAATTACTGGTTGCAATCACTAAGTATTTGAATTTTAGTTTATCATCACAAATGCCCACGGTTATTCGCTAACGTAAGTTAACTAATTTAAAAGGCTTTGCATGGCTTTCTAAGAGTTCTTTGGTTGTTTATTTTTTTCTTTTTTTTTTTTACTATTTAATACTATAGTGTTATTAGATATCTATAGTATACTATTAACACAGTATTTGGAAATATTATAATTCTATTAAATCAACGAATTTTGTAAAAACCTAAAAATAAATATTGTTCGTAATACAGTTGGAACTACGTTTTTAAATGTTCAAAAGCCATAAAATAATAAAAGATTTTAAAATAATTTGCAAGTCTAATTTTACGGCTAAATATGGACTCGCATAACAAAAAGTACAGCAAAGCTTTATTTAAACCATTTAAGCTGAAGCTCTCTGAAATCCTGGCTGAAGGTAAACTGAAACACGTCCTAGGTATCGTCATAAAGCTTGCTCAAGCTACGTGCCTGAACCTAAGCTAGAACTAACTTTCAGGGCTGTAGATACGCTGTTAAAATATTATATCTATTCATCTCATTTTTTCTAGTAGATAGATCCTCTTTAAGATTGGTCTGAAATGCTTCAAAGGAACCTTTTTCGGTACTTGTGATAGAAGCAACCGCTCATACAGCTACATCCCGTTAAGAATACAGCCTCCACTGGGTATACCTGGCTATGTGTAAATAGATATATTATCATAAAATTATTATCCGTAGCTACGACCCTGAAACCCATAATAAGGCATCTAGGATTTCACGCTGCGATTCACGATTTAACAGCTCGATTGGTTCCAATATTTCATGACAATGGTGGTATCGCGTGATGACCGTGCAAAGTTTATTCGGCACTAAAATTATATTAGCTGTTGTCTATGCTTTCCTATGCATTTATAATAGGATTTAGGACGTGAATGCATCGTGCTATGATTAAACGATTTCTTTATGTTAACGTTAGCTGTGTTGGTGTTTGCTGGACGCACTTATGCCGGACGCTTTATCAAAATCATAGGATAAAATAAAAAAATCCCGTAACTCTCAATTGTAGGTACTTCATGACATATTAAATTAAAATTTGAAGGCTATGACTATGAAGGCTTTTGTTTTACATTAATTTGATGTTTCTTAAAACAAAGTTTTAGATTTTAATAATTAATATTAGCGCGATAGTAAGCTTCATAAAGCCTGTCGACATTCGCGTATAACTTAAGAAATAGATACAATAGTTTATCATTAGTATAATAATACTAATAAAAAATCTTTATTGCTTTACAAAAAACATTGGCACAATGGCGAGATTAATACCCTTTGGCATTCTCTACCAGCTAACCATTAGGAGTGGAATGCGGTGAATGAGGCGCAAATGTAATTAATAAAGAATAAAATATTTATAAACGTAGTACATATAGGTAACATCAATATATATCAATAAATACTTATCCCTACTAATATTATAAATATGAATATGAATGTGAGTTTGTTTGTTACGTTTTACGCAACAACTACATAACCCCGATCATCATGAAACTTTTTTGGAGGTACTAGAAGTAACACAGGATACTTTTTATTTTATTTTTTATTATAGTTTCCAACTGACTATAGTTTCAGCTGTTTGGAATTTTCTATTGAAATGATCTCTGATACTTATTTAATGACTTAAATGCGAGCGAAGCCGCGGGTAAAAGCTAGTATAAAATAAATTAGATAATCGATTGATTATATATGGTAAATATAGGTACTATAAACCAGTCAACGTGCGTATAAAATAATTAGTTATTCCAAAATAAGCTTTAATCTTTTTACTATTTTAAAATAGAAAATGTATAAAATTAACAATACCCTATAGAGATCCTGATCATCTGTCATTTGTGACGCGAACTTAATTGGACTCGTCTGGCTCCTCATCCAATTTACATCCCCTCTTTATTATCAAACCTTTGTGACAAGATAAGATTGCTACAATCATTTGTTAAGAATTCTTAATTTACATGTTACCTCAAAGAAAATGTACAATTAGCGAAAGGTTAGCTATATCATCTTAAAAACTTTACAAACTCATACAAAACAACCAGTAGTTCTTTTTTTAATTATGTTAACATCCTTAATTGATTATAAATAAAGATGGCGTGTCTGATATTTATGCCAATGATACTTACTATTTACCTATAAATAGCTTCTTTGTGTTAGAATTTTACGAAAAATCAAGTCAACTATAGTCGTTAGATACCCTTGCATAATTCGTAATGCGAAACACTCGTTAAGCGAAACATTCTGAACTAGCTGACGCAAAGAGTTCTAAATACATACTGATGTAGCAAGAGCACGGAAAGTTCTATCGCATGATTCGGGGATTCCCCTATCCGTTAAGTGAGCTATTATATTAGAATTTATTTTGCAAGTTATGCCAGGTTCCACTGTATGTAGAAAGCGGCTACGACTTGTCCGAACACGTTTTTATAACGCGGAGAGTCGTCACATGCAGAATCAATTAATTTAAGTAATAGCTGACATTGCAAACAATTTGAAAATAATGGCTTATTACACATTACATTTAGCACGTAGATTCGATACCATAAAACTACTGTTATCCTCCTAAATCTTGTCTTAAGTTTCAGAATAAAATACCGCTTAAGTTTAGGTGAATATGGAGTTAGGAAAACTGCTATAAAACTAGGAAACGATAACCAATAGAATATGTAGTGCTATCAAACTGGATTCAACAAATCGTAAAGAATATATCCTTGTACATTTAAAGGATAACTTGAAGATATTCGACGTGGCTATGAAACTTTTATTGCGGATCTGTTGGTGCTTCCATCATCGCAGGTCTAAGCTAAATTATTTAGCGTATATTCCAGATGATACGAGTGATGATTACCAGCACAATCTGCTGTTTATTTATAAAGCCTACCTATAAAATTACATTTTGACTATCTATATATATAAAAGAATAAAAGAAAGTCGTGTTAGGTACACTATTTATAACTCAAGAACGGCTGAAACGATTTGGCTGAAAATTGGTGGGGAGGTAGCTTAGGACCGGGGGAAGGACTTAGGATACTTTTTATCCCGTTTGATATAAAAGAAAGTAATCTTAGGTTATCTAATTTTCTAATAGAATTCGTATTATTAAATTTGTTTTATTTAAAATTTCAATGTATTTTGTTCAAGTTATCTTTGTACGTAGGTAAATATATTGCAAATTAGTTTGGTTAAGTTTAGTGTTAAAGTTTAAACTAGTTAAGAAATAACATAAATCTTGTTCAAATTCGTCGCATTTTAAACTATTATTTTTATTTACCATGTCAAAAGTAAAACACTAAAGCTATACTAGTCTAGTGTAAGAGTTAGTGCTGAAGAAAATTATGAAAATTAACTTGCAAACTTAAATTGGATATATTTGACGACTAACGTTTTAGATCTTACATAAAAACTTATTACGTACAAGTCATAACTCTTTCTCCTTTTTATGTAACAAAGGAGTTACGGTTCAGTTAAGAGATTGTATTACCACTTTGATTATAAGCAGTGGCGGCCTTAGGGGGTGGCGAACGGGGCAATCGCCCGGGGCCTCGCTCTTGCAGGGGCCTCGCGCAACAACCCAAACAAATTTTAAAAAACTATAGATTTATAGAATATATACAATGTGATATTGATGGACATGAATTGTACGAAGAAATGAATATGTGTAATACGTAAACCAAACAACAAGATCTACTTTCGCACACATACTTTTCACGAAAGACAAAGGGCCTCGCAAAGACCTGCCGCCCGGGGCCTCGCAATGGGTAAGGCCGCCACTGATTATAAGAATACTAATAGGTCTGTCTGTGTCAGTTAATTGAGACAGTGAGTCAGTGACCGAACTCTAGATTAACATCAAGGGGAGTGTGGTCATATACCAGGCTACTATGAAAAAATAGGTCTGAATTTCTATCAAATTTTGTGAACATTACGCATATCTATAAGCAATATGTCTTATTAGTATTATATTAATAAAATAAATAAAAGAAAAATATTTGTTGGTGGTGATTCAACCCCTTAAATATATTTTGTGATAAAACAGCAGTACACTAGATATTTTCTCAGTCTCTGAAGCTACTTTTGTTAAATATAAAGCGCGCCTCGGGAATTGTTAATTTCACAAAACTCACTATTTTTGATGATATCCGTAAGTTAGAGTGTTTACATTGGGTTTGTTTTTACAAGCATTCACATTGTGCCGAAAGTTTTTCTATTCTATCTTATATGTATTTAAACACTACTAACACAGTAGCCAGAGATATATATTTACATAAAAAATTTTTTAGCACTTAGTTAATTAAGTACTGATCATATTAAGACAGAAGAGGGAATCCCTAGTGACATGATCAGTAATGACAAACTCATTAAGATGATTTGTTTGTTTAACTGTTATTTACTTTTTTTTGTTTTGTTCTTTATTTAAGATAAAATCAATAAAGATTATAATTATTATATCCGACTAATCCAAAATGATTTGAAAAGGCGCATAATTTGACCCCAGCTCTTCGTAAATTTGACCCATTAAATATTTCTTCTTATATATTATAAATTATTGATTAATTATATATTTTGGGAAAGGATTAAAAACCCAACGTAATCACAGATTAAGTACATTCCTTTGAATCCAGTCTCACAGTCGCAATGCACTGAAACCCGTAAAACCAACAGAGATACGCCAGTAAAATATTTTAATTATATTTTATTACCACTAAAAGTGTGTAAATGAAAAACTGGTAGCGTACTCTGCTTTATGAAGTCGTAAAAACTTGTCGTGTCTGTTTGCCGCGATTTTGAATGAAGTTTTTGAATTATAATAATAGCGATTCATTGTTGGAATTTCATTAAAGGTTTATTGCAAAATTTCTTATTCAAAAGTATGTAAATTATGTAAGGTTCTTAATGTTTGGACTTCAATAGGTTGGTTTTATTCTTTGTTTAACAGATAATATATACAGATTAAGTAACTAACTTCTACATCCACTTCTTTCACATCCATATTTCTTAATCATTTAATGTCAAAACTAGAGTCACTTAAAATAATAAATACAAAAAAAAAGTTTCAAAAAATTAGTTCGGTTGAGCAATGAGCAATAAATATAAAACAAACAGTCCGATGCCCGATTTTTGTAAGGAACTAACTCTCGAACTAGCTCATGACCTATCACAATAATATATAATACTAGCTTTTACCCGCGGCTTTGCTCGCATTAAGTCATTAAATAAGTATCAGAGATCATTTCAATAGAAATGAATCAATATGATTCCAAACAGCTAAAACTATAGTCAGTTGGAAATTATAGTAACAAATAATTATTTTTTAAATAAGAAGTATCCTATGTTACTTCTAGTACCTCCAAAAATATGTGTACTAAGTTTCATGATGATCGGTTAAGTAGTTGTGGCGTGTAAACGTAACAAACAAACTCACATTCACATTTTTAATACTAGTAGGGAGTTTATTTAATGACAGTTTTACATAACATATCAATTCAAATAAATATATACGCGGTAACTGAACTCAAACTAGATTACCTCTACTATGTATATCAGGATAAGAACATGTAATATGTAATTTCTAATAAATACCAACTTTTAAAAGTGATATCATATTTATAAAGCATAAATATTATATTACGAATATTTTGACCGGAAACCTAACACTGCATCTAAGCGCAACAAATTACTTTTCACGAATTCGTTTAAACATTTTTAATTACTTTAATTAATTTTATCAGATTAATAATAAAACAGCACTAATTACTTTTTGTAATAAAATTTTAAATTCCCACTAAACCGTTAGATACCTACTCTCGAGAGGGAAAATAAAAAGTGGTAAAAGTCGGCATTTTAATTAGTATTTGTCTTCGCAAAGGCTGGCAACACCATTGGGAATAAAAATAATTATCTTCATGTCAACCCTCGGCTTGGCGGGAAAATTGTATTAAGTTTTAAAACGACTGTTAATTATGAATTTGGCAAAAAGACTCAAGTCATTTGAAATTTACTTTATTATTTTCTGTTTCCATTAAATATTATACAATTATCTTTTTTAGAATCATCAACAGCACTAATGTAAAATAATCGCTCACAAAAGTTGTTTCTCTGTACGTGTTTTGACAAACCACTATCGCAATTTAATTTCGGTTTTCATTAATAAATAGATTAATTCACGGAAAGCTATTAGATAGTTCTTTCAGTCATTGAAACTTTGTCTAATGCGACTGGATTAGGAAGATAATTATCTGGGGATAGTTACAGTGATATAACTAAAATAAACAAAATACGAATTGGGATAGTGCGAGCTACTTTTCAAAAAATAATTTCTTTGAATACAACGTTCGACTCCTAGTTTTCATATAAACTACTAAATAATTCTTTTTTAAATAATTTTAATTTGCCTTAGAACAGTTTTAATATTAAGATAAGACACATGTTTGTGTTGATCCTTGTTTGGAGTTAAGACATTGTATATGTATGTATGTATATGTAATTATTAAAAAAAATAATAATAATAACATATAATTTGTAACTTGAAGCAAATCCTTTCAATATTTCACTGACATGAAGTACAGTTCACGACATTATTTATCAATTACAATAACGAGTGGAATTTCCTCAATGTACAAAAGTGTTTTCTTAAGAATGAAGATTTCGTTGCAAAAGAGCTATTCTTGTAATAAATAAAATAAAACACACAAAGGCAATGAGGGCAAAGAGTAATGATGCTGAACTACTTGGATAAATGTTGACCTGTACAAGAATTATATAGAGCTGCTAATACAGTAGTAATTCATGTGATTGCACTTAAGATATAAGTTAATACATATTATTGCAGATCCGAAACAAATACCTATTATATTTGAATTTCAGCGTAATTACTTTGCTATATAGGCTCTCTTTGTATCATTATCTCTCATGCACAGAGTAATCTTTTTTTTTCAAAGAATTTTTCAAAGTCCCCTAGAACTGCCCGTAAGAGCTAATGCAAAATATACCTTCACATTACGAATACATTTGTTAAAAAACTTTTTATAATGAAAATGTAAAAAGAAAGTATTATTTACCTCTATTTATCGAAATCGTTCGCTGTAACAGGTAACCAGATTAGTACCTACGTAAAGCTAAGATTAATATTTCTTTAAACCTTGTTAAAACGAATCGTAAACCAACCTAACCTCTGTGTAACGAACCTTATTTTAACAAATTACTTGATATAACGAATTATTTTCTGATTCCCTTCAGTATCGTTATGTCAAGGTTCTACTGTATATGTATTATATCTCATTTTATTATGTTCATATTATATTCAGTGGGTTTATCACGAATTTAGTCTGGCTTTCGAATCGAGCTGTCACAAGTAAAACGGATCCGTTAGCAATTCATCATGATCATGAATTTTTACTAACGACTAAAGAGCACCAGCAATCTATCAAATGAACGAAAGATCGAGACGTTCGAAAATTAACAAAAAGGATCAAAAATATTGTAGTTCCAAATCCGCACGCGGTGGCGCTGCTCAAATTTCCATACAAATCGTTTGAAGCGAACTCGGTTCGAAAGCCAGACTAAAATTCGTGATAAGCCCACAGTTTAAAAATAGAACACCATAATGGGGCTTATAAGTATTATCAAATAAGAATTGTAGTAAGTAGCCACTCTATACATTTCTCAATGGCTATCTTGAGCAATTCGCTGTGATGGAGTCTGATAAGGAGCAGACGGCATGTCGGATTGGTTCACGGTTTTTCTTCGCTTTATTTATGTGGTCTCGCAAACTGACAAATGCTAGATAATATTGATGTGCCTTTTTTGTTTTTGTACTTGATTGCTTTGTAAATTAGAATGAAATGAGCTGTTTTGAAGTAAATGACGTAATTAAGTTATGTTAAATAGCGTTCGGATTTTCGTATTTTATTTACTTTATTGGTAATTGCTGAGCCATTTTATACACTACTAGCTTTTACCCGCGGCTTCGCTCGCATTTAAGTTAATGACTTAATAAGTATCAGAGATCATTTTAATAGAATTGAATCAATATGATTCCAAACAACTGAAACTATAGTCAGTTGGAAACTATAGTAAAAAATAATATATTTTTTAAAATAAAAAGTATCCTATGTTACTTCTGGTATCTCCAAAAATATGTGTACAAAGTTTCATGATGATCGGTTAAGTAGTTGTTGCGTGAAAACATAACAAACAAATTCACATTCACATTTATAATATTAGTAGGGGTTAAGTAATTGTACATACAACAAGGGAAGATAATATTTAAAATTGAGATTGATTATTACTTCAATATCAATTTTTGTAATGATTTTTATATATATTTATTTATTTATGAATTTCCTCTCCCGTTCTCCGCTCTCCTCCTTCCGTGATTTTAAAAATCGAACGTGGGTCCAAGGACGCCAATGACCAATTAGACGTGCGAGCCTTGTATTTCCCTTATCCACAACTTAAGTGCATTTTATGTTAATTATATCTCTAACATATGTATTGTGTTTATTTATTTATTATTATTATCATTATACAGAATACATTTTGTACAGAATATTACTGCTCACACTAAGGAAGGTTGGCTTGTTAGGTAAGTAAGTAGTATTATTATTATTTGATTTAATTTATTTTTTTTGGAACGCAATAGGTAATAAAGAAATCAAACATCTGATATCAATCCAGAATTTAGAATAAAAGCCAAACGTCCATCATTATACCACTTTCAAGCGTTTCCATAAACGCACGAAGAATACGAAATTTTCCCTTTTATGTCCCCACTTCCTTCCGCCAACACTTAAATTATGCATTCCTAAAATGTCGAACACACTTTCGCAGTGGCCTTATACGCATGATGTTAGTTCAACCGGACAGTGTAAATGGGGCTTACGGCTTAACACAACACGTTGTTTAACTTTATGCGTCCATTGCTTGCTTTGAATTTGTGAACTCTCCCACAAAGACTACTTAGAAGATTACTTCCTGTTAATAAAAAAATCAATATGTTTGTAAAAAATATCTTTAAATTTTATTTATAACTCGCTTTTACCCGCGGCTTCGCTCGCATTTAAATCATTAAATAAGTATCAGAGATTGTTCCAATAGAAATAAATCAATATGATTCCAAACAGCTGAAACTATAGTCAATTAGAAACTATATTAAAAAAATAATTTATTTTTTAAATAAAAAGTATCCTATGTTACTTCTAGTGCCTCTAAAAATATGTGTACAAAGTTTCAAGAAGATCGGTTAAATAGTTGTTGCGTGAAAACATAACAAACAAACTCACATTCACATTTATAATATTAGTAGTAGCATCCCTACTGCTATTGCGATAAAAAGTTATATGAAATTAATTAAAATAAAATCATCAAAATAAAACATTTTAAACATATTTTTCTGGTAATCATTTGTAACAGGCAATGGATAGCAAATAAACATTTGGTTAGTTCGGTCAAGCATTGGCAACCTTACCCTTTTGAATTTGTTCTTTGGTCATTATTTATGAGATAAAGTTTAATGTATTGTAAGTGAAAAGGTGATTTTTTGCAGTCAAATATATTGTACATACATCCCGTCTAAACAATGACATGTCACATCTTAAGGAACTATTTACATTGAAAGACTGATAGTTTGAACACGTTTGTAAGTTATTAAAATGCGAAGTAACATCCGATAAATTTAAAATTAGAATTAACACCTTTTGTCTTCTTCCTCTTTTAGTCTTATTTGAGTTGATCGGTTTTTGAAACTTTTTTTTCATTTTTTACGATAAAATCGCCTTGTAAAAGACTACAAATTATTAATATTAATTTTTGCCTATCTCAAAATATTTACTTAAGATCAAACGATTTCCATCTTACGCGAAACACTTAAGAGATAATTTGTAATCTAACAAACCATCAGGTTTACTTTGAGTATAAAATACGCTGAAGAAGTAGTAAATAATTAAACAAATTAATATGGCAAACGCAGATACTTAACTCATTACACACCTGACTTACCCCTTTTCACTAAAATGGGGTGAGATGATACCACTTTATGGGGTGTTGAAATTTTTAAGGGCAGGAGATTAAGCGTCTAAGTTACGTTGAGAATCAAGAAAAGTAACACTGCGATCACGATTGCTGCAAATTAATCAAAATATTTATTTCATATTTCATTTGTTTTGAATCATCAACAAGAACTGCAACTACACAATTTTCACAATTAAGTCCATTAAATGTTTCATCTCCGAAAAAGTCACAGCATGCAATTTCAATCAATTATAATACAATTAATATATATATTTATTATTAAAATATTAAAATTAATCAAAAAAATATTTTAATTAGTCATTTCTTTTTTTTCGCTGCATTTTTTTTTAATACGAATATTACATACTTTTCAAGTCCCATTATTTATTTATCTAGTTTGAATTTCAAATCGCCTGAAAGTTTTCGTTTACATTTTTAACTAAAAAAATAACACTATCTCCACGTAGTTTCAATGTTAAGTTCTTCCAGTGAAAACATGTAAAATTTTAAAATTAATCCGATCGTGGAAGCAAAAACTTAATTTAGCTTTTCCAAAGTCCCACTTAGCCAACTTTTTACTTGGAACCTTCTCGAAAATGCTCTTTTATACATGACTTTTCTGTTAAGGTTGTCACTTTACAAAATAAATTACGACAAATATTAAATAAACATTTTTAATCTAAATATGTTACAAATATGGATATAAACATCCGTTTCACAAGGCCGGCACAACGGAGGTGACTTCCACTTGCCGTGTAAAACTCTTAATACCAACTCAAAATTTACAAATCAAAGCCTTAACTATGAGATTTGAAATAATAATAAATTATTTATTGCACAAAATATTAAAAATTGGTGAACTAAATGGAAGATGTGAGCTGTAATGCTGTGAATAGGAAATAGGATATAGAAAACAAATTTTAACTCATAACAATAATAAACTCAACTGTTATTTATTAATTATTAATAGAACAAATGATAAGATGAAATATCCACTAGAATAATTACAATCTTATATGTACTTATAAAATATATGTGATTAGGCATTAGGCAACACAGAATATGTGTGAAAGAGACGGAATGCGAGGAAGAGAGAGAAAGAGGTATAATTGACATTTAGAGACGGTTTAAGACGGTGCGTGAGTTGGGAAGTAGTGTGTAGTAATAAATAAAAGTCGATATTAAATAAAAATATTAAATTGGTGTTTATTTGTATATTCATAGTGTTATTTTATATGTATTTAAGAGTATCTTTAACAATGTATTAAATAAAAGATTTGACAACCTTACGAACAAAGATCATTGACGTTCGCCATTTCTGTCCGTGAAGGAAATGTACCGTTCGCTAGCAGTTACCGGAGTGGCTTCACGTCGTGTTAAAAAAAAACTTAAAAATCATTTTACAAAGGGGAATACTTGATATTTTACATTTTTATTTCAATGAAACCAAGTGTAATATTTTTAAAACGAAACGAAGAAATGTTTATACTTAGAAACGAAATCTGTTTCCGAATAAATAAATTTAAATTTTCATACACGTTTTCACGATACAATATTAATAAGAAAAATTTAGTTAAATACATTTGTGATTTATTTATGATATGTAATATGTTGCATAAATTTGTATATATAATTATTGTATGAAATTATATTATACGCAGATGCTATAAAAGATAGTGTCTAAGTTTATTATTTTCTTCACATTGAACCAAATATCACCGCTCACACTGACAAAGGTTAGCTGGTAGATAATGCCGACGGCATTAAGCTCACCTATGTAAAAAAATATTTTTTGGTTACGCTTTAGTTGAGGACCCCAGGATTTACTAAATGTGAAAATGTAAATTTTTTTTTTCTAAATTGTGCCAATTTTAAAAAAAAGACGAGTTTATAACGGGCTATCTACTAATATAGAGCTAACTCTAACCTAACCTAACCTTTTCGTTATTCGTACAGTTTTGGGGTCCTCAACTTAAGCCAAGCCTATTTTTTTTTTGCAATAATGAATTTATTTATTTATTTTAAAATAATTTACATGATAAAAATAAAATAAAAAATTAACAGTTTATTTGTATTGTCCATAGCTAGTATCATAAAAAGTATTAAGTCTAAGTTAGTATATTCACAATAACTGTCTTATAGGACATATAACAATAAATAAAAACGTTCGTCTAGATATGAAAACGCTCACTCTAATGCATTTAAACCGCACCTAGGATTTAACGTCACTCAGGATATACTAATAAATACCGCATTAGTGAACCAGACAACTGCTCTTCATCATGTCGTGGTGATGAATGCAATATTTACATGAAGGCGCGCCTTATTTTTATTTGACAATTAAGCAAGAAAAGCGCTTTATTCGTGATTGAAATGATTATGAAGCGACGTTTCTAAAGAATTAGAGCTTTGATAGCGAGAAAACCACGATTTTAGCAAATTATAAGCAGGAAATTAAGCCGTGTAAAGTCTTTTAAACTAGTAAAACATGATTGTGATATATTTGAATTTAAACACTTTCATCGCTTTATATATCTCTAAAAATAAATT
Source organism: Tineola bisselliella (assembly GCA_028551675.1). Classification (NCBI taxonomy): domain Eukaryota; kingdom Metazoa; phylum Arthropoda; class Insecta; order Lepidoptera; family Tineidae; genus Tineola; species Tineola bisselliella. The sequence goes on along the minus strand of JAPWLS010001818.1, from coordinate 14 downwards.
TACGCAAAACAATT
>JAPWLS010000850.1:0-105668 GCA_028551675.1 Tineola bisselliella | reverse complement strand
GAAAACTGAGATTATCCGTCCGTATTGTCAATAGAAATCGTATTATCAACTTTGACGCTATGAGCACTATGACGTCACAGAGCGCGCCAAAGTGGAGTGGCGTTTAAATGCGCTACAAACGTTTAACAATTTCAATCTTCATTATTTTACAAAATATGCGTTTTTTCGATGCCGGACTTTTTTATATAGATATTTAACAATAAAAGCTATCGTTTAGGATCATAAAAAAAAATCATGCATATACCCTATTGTGCGTGTTTGGAAAGCCGCTTTTCTAAATTGACCAGACGAGATAGCGAGTGCTTGTATGAATCACCAAGCATGGGACGATCCTTTAGTAGAATGGGCACTACGTATCTGCCATCTGGATCTTGCCGCACCGAGTTTGCGTATAGGGTTTCGCATTCTTCATCCTCTGGCGCAGCCAGACGTGTCTTCGGTGGTTCTTCGACCTCCCAGAAGCGTTGAACTACCTCGTCTAAGGCGCAGGTAGACGCAACTAAAGAGGAAACCGTAGAAGGCGGTCGACAGCTGGGATCGAGCTTCCCGGTGAGTACCCACCCGAAGACGCTGTGCAGGGCGGTAGGTAAACCGGGCCCTGGAGCAATCCGCTGTCCGTCGTAGATGAGATGAAATAATTCGGCACCCAATAGTAGGTCGACTTCTGACGGCTGGTCGAAAGTTTCATCGGCCAGCATTAAGTGGCAAAAGTGACGTCGTACAGTGTTAGGTACTGCAGCAGTGGGCATCTTAGAAGTTACAGCATCCATTACAATTGGTCGAATGTTGAATTGAGGCTCAGGCTGGTCCCGCGGCAGAATTGTGCACGCAGTGACACCCCTGACGTGATGGACTGTGTTTTGACCAAGACCGGAAACTGTAAGGTTGCAGCGACGTACAGTCAGTCCAAGGCGGCGAGCGCAGGCGGTCGTCATAAAACAATCTTGTGCTCCGCTGTCAATAAGGGCGCGAACAGGCTGCGGCGGGCCATTGGAGGCGCGCGCCAGCAGTGTACACGTACCTAACAGCACAAGAGAGCGCCCGTGCCCAATGTGAGCACTGGTACTGGTGTGACTGCCGGTACTCACTCCAGAAGTGCCAGGTTCCGAAGTAGTAGGCGTATCGCTATGCAGAAGCGTATGATGTTTTTCTCCGCACGTTAAACAGCCGGTTTTGGAAGAACAGTCGTTTACGTTGTGTCCGAATCGCAAACAGTTGCCGCATAGGTTTTTTCCAGTAGCGAAAGTTAACCTAGTGGGCGAGTTGAACGTCTGAAATTTCGGACATTTGTATATGCTGTGTTGAAGGTTACAGCATGGACACGTGATCTTTTTCACAAATCCTTTTCGAGTCACAGAGGAGTTATAGTTTTTACTGGACTTAAAACGAGGCTCGGTCGGCTTATTACCAGGTTTAGGGAACGTATTTACACGAGTATATATGGATGTTTTTTTTGTTTAAACGTTCTAAATAATTGCATATAATTGAATTGCCGATTATTATAACTAATAATAAAAATATTATTAAATTTAAATGTGAATTTAAAAAACATATAATGGGTTTGAGTGGCTTGTGATGGTGTTGTCAATATTCTAGTACAGCGGTTCTCAAACTTTTTTGGCGAAGGAAAAAGCCGTAATATAATTATAAAAAACTGATTTATATGTATTTATGAATAATCATATTGCAATGTAATATTACGTAATATTTAGTTGGAATATTTAGATGTAACTATAATCTCCCTTTGGTAGGTATTTTTTGCAGTATTTTAGCTGTTCTAGTATAATAAGATATATTTAGTCTATGTACGTTATGTTTATTTTTTTTATTTTTTTGTCTCAATTAAGTGAATTTATGTAATTCTTTTTGAGGAAATAAATGTCTTAAACCTTAACAGGATGTAGCAAATACGTTCCTAACAATTAGTGGAGTGCAACGGGTGCATAACCTGAGGATGTGGGCGCTCTCCTTAGATAAGACTGCACTTGCCGCGCATCTCGCTATCAGTAAGTTAAACCCTTATGTATTTAAACCCAATTCATCATTGTCTTTGTTATTCAAAATGCACCCATACTTCGCTATATGGCCGCTCTTTATACGGCATTTTGCCATAACGGCTTTTCGCCTTGCGGCCTAGATACGTTCCACGAAACTTGATCGCAAAACGAAAAGCCGTATAAGGAATTAATAGAATGGCTACATGCAGATATATAGACATCAAAAAAGTTTTTTTTTGCCGTTTAGGCCGTAAATCGAAAGCATGTCTTAATTGAAAAGGGCTGTTATAACGAAATGCCGTATAAAGAGCGGCCGCATAGCGAGGTATAAGTGTATAAGAATTGTAAATTGTAACAAACACCTAATTGTGAATTATTTGTGTATGGTGATTGGTTCAGGTTTCTTGTTCTGGAGTAGTAATTCCACACTCGCGCCGGCATATTTTGTTATTTAGCCGTTGTATTTTAATATATCCTGTTTCTAGGATCCGGTGCAAGTCCCCAGAAAATTCTAGAAGAAGCCACAAAGCTCGTCCATGAAAAGTATAATTTCTTCGAAATGACATTACAGATTGAGGAATTCAGCGATCTAATGGAGGACTGTAATCAATGCAAAATGCCTGTTAAATGAATAGTCGATTAAATAATCAATTACTTGCCGGCAATAATAATTCTTCTCATATTTCATATTTGCACGTATACACGATTCAAGTAATTAATTTATTTATCATTTATAATGAAATCGTAGTCTTTTTCTATACTATTAACACTAGAACTACTAACCGGTCAATATAACCGGTTTCAAAAATTCTTCACAAGACTTTTATATACAACCCTACTCGTTATTTTTTGTAAACGATTCTGTTATTTACAATTCTACAATCAATTTATTGAATTATATTTAATACTTTGCACGCACAAGTCATCCGGTCATTTTGACCGGCTCGTAGTTCTAGTGTTAAGTGTTACTTTAGCATCTTGTACGTATCTTAAATGTAAAGATGTAAGCGTTACATTCCAAAACCGAATTATTATTATTATTTATTATATTAAAAAATATATACCAATTTTAGTGATATTTTTATGAGTCGCTTTTTGTTTTATAATTAATTATGTATATTTAATAAATAATTACGTTAAGCGTAATAACTTGTGTATTTGCTCATGCGTCAATTCCAATAAGAATATCGGTTATATAAGTTAGTATATACGCGTATAAACTGGAATATTTATAGACGCGTCTAGATGCGTATAGAAGTTTATAAAAGCGTATTTCTTTGAATCTAGTTTTAAGGTTTATTGTAATTTTTGATCCTATTTTTCTTTGTTTATTTCCATAAATATGAGTTTGTATGTATCTATATTTATAAAATTTGATCATTCATTGGCTATGTCTTCCAATATATGTTCTAAGTTATTGATTAATTAAAATTAATTAATAATAATCGTAATTAATGAATAAAATATTTTAACTGTGTTAATGGTTTTATTTTTGGTGTTTAGAATTTCGTTCTGTACTTCGAGATATCACGTTTGCTTTTCTTATTTCCAATTGTATATACATATTTAACAGCCGTGTAGTTTTAAATTTCGTTAAAAAAGCAATAAATAATAAATAAAAAAAACACTACACAGTAAATTCAAAATAAATTCAATCTTATTTATTATTTAAAATAATGTGTGAGATTTAATTATTGAAGCGTAAATTGTAGCAGACTTCCTTGGTGTTCTTTTCTTCTCTGGCGTATTGTAGTCTACTTCGAAAAGACCAAATCTTTCCCTACAAAAAGAAGTCAACTATGAAATGAATTTTGGTACACGGATGGTGAATTGGTGAGGAACCTGTGTGTCACTCGATACTAGCCTGGTATGTGATCGATCATATCTCCCTATACATTCTAGTAATAAATGGATAATTAAGATAAATTTTAATATTTGTAATCTTCTTCTATTATTAATAACCTCAGATGTCTAATGTAGACAGTTTTATCAATGTCGAGTATTCTGCCAAAAGCCCAATAATAAATTATAAAACCCTTATGTCAAAACTTCCTCAAATCTTTTTATTTTATTTTTTATCATCCCTACTAATATTATAAATGTGAATGTGAGTTTGTTTGTTACGTTTTCACGCAACAATTACTTAACGGATCATCATGAAACTTTGTACACATATTTTTGGAGGTATTAGAAGTAACATAGGATACTTTTTATTAAATTTTTTACTATAGTTTCCAACTGACTATAGTTTCAGCTATTTGGAATCATATTGATTCATTTGTATTGAAATGATTTCTCATACTTATTTAATGACTTAAATGCGAGCGAAGCCGCGGGTAAAAGTTAGTAGGTTATAAGTACATATTATAGGCTACTCAAAAATCATGGATCTAACTTCATGCCTTTATTATTTTATTTATTTATAAAGCCTACCTACAAAATTACATTAAAACTACATATTATAAAAAGGACTACTATTATATAAACTAAATGAAATTTTAATTATAGGATAGGACGGCATGCTCGAGGTGATAAAGGGATAGATACTACACTTCTAATAAAATTACAAAAATACATATAAATTAAAAAAAAAACAAGAACCAATTAGATGTAAGGAAGAGGGGAGAAAAAAAAAAGAAGAAAGAATGACTGAGGCATAACTCAAGTCAATATGTTAGTTAAGTGATAGATTTGTTTTGGGTAAAATATGCTATGTTAAGACTTACGAATAACCTCTCATCCATTCAAAATTATCAAGCAAACTCCAATGCGTGTAGCCCAGTACTAAACAGCCATCCAGCATGGCGTCCGACATTGACTTCAAATAACTTTTCATATACAATATTCGGTCATCATCGCTCAGACCTTTCGTAGTAGATACTCCATTTTCTGTTATTATTACCGGTGGATTATTATATTCTACGCGGATCCAATTAAGGGCTTTACGGAAACCCCATGGGACTACCTATAATTTAAAATGAAATAGTTTATTAGCATAGGCACTAAAGGTGTACGCTCATCGTTAGACTCTACCGTGACTTCGGAAAGCCTATGACGAGAAGAAGACCACAAGAAACTCGTCAAACATAGCCTGTATATGAAATAATTAACAAAAAAAAAAGAACTTTTAATTCATTTATAAATCATCACGATGCAACCATACAGGTATCAGGGGGGCTACTCAGGCGCATCTCGGACGAAAATACGGACGTTTCCTACTCAGGAACACTTACGTAATCATTCACGAAATTATGGATTTGACAGCGACGTCACTACGGCTAGACCATTATTATACATATTTTACGGATACGGAATTTTTTAAGCTACAGAGATGACGGCCGTATCACGAAACTTCGGATATGCCTGAGTAGCCCCCCCAGCCTACAAAATAATACGAAAACAAAAACAACGTACATTGAAGCTTTATACTTCCATTTATAACAGGCAACTATGTATATAAAAACTCACTTTTAACCATGTAGAATTAGTTGAAGGCCAAACCGAATTCTGTGTTATCACAACATTAAGATCATTTTTAAAACTAGGAATCACATCGACCCTCCCATTCCCCTGCCTCACTAAATATGTAGTGTAGTGATTGAGACCCAAAAAGTCATAAGAGCCTTTAATAACATCCACTTCTTCCTTAGTAAAGCGAGGTAGTCTTGAACGACTGCAGTTCTGCTGTTTCGAGTGTTCGTCTATCTCCTTTCTCATTATGGGAGGGTAGTCGCCTTTATTGGAAAGTATTGGATGAGCGAACCAACCGAACTGAAATTTTACATTATTATAGTCTATATCAGCCATTCTCAAAGTGGTGTTCCGCAGAACCTTAGGGCTAAAATACTGCAAAAAATACCTACCAAAGACAGATTATAAGAATTACATCTAAATATTCCAACTAAATATTACGTAATATTACATTGCAATATGATTATTCATAAATACATATAAATCAGTTTTTTATAATTATAATAAGGCTTTTTCCTTCGCCAAAAAAGTTTGAGAACCGCTGGTCTCTATATACCAATCAGTCTATAAGGAGAGCCTCTAGAGATGCTGTGACCTTATAATAATAATACTTTATACACATATACATAATAATTCCACCGATGGTTTCCACGCTGTCCTGTGGGACCTATCAACTAGGTTAGGTAGAAAAGGTGATTCTGATAATATAATAAATACATTATATAGATATAAACACATTTAAACAGAAATACTAGCACAACAGTATTGAAAACGATTTCTATGACTGACACAGGAGGACTGTCTCAGTTTCGTTATAATTTAGACTAAGGAGGTGAAGCCGAAGCGACCACAAGTATCCTGATGATGCCACGTGAAGTGGCGAAACGCGTCGAAACAGGTTATTGAGTGTTGGTGGAGGTTATTTTCCTTCATCGACCTAATGTAGCGGGAATTATAAGCAAAATAATTTTAAATAATTTCCTTTAAGAAGGTGTTGTTTAGTTAATTGTTTCGCCTTATCAATGGATGCCCAGGTCAAAGCATTTCCGAGAGTTGACAGCAATTTGTTGTAAATAAAGGGGAAACAAAATAAATCTTTTAGCAAATTTTTAGTTTTTTAGGCCTAGTAGTCTAATCTCTTAAAAATTAAACGGGTACTAATTTAACTTTCTTATATAGTCTGTATTTATATAAATAATGATAGTTATTAGCCTAGTATAACGTTTGGAGGTAACGTTACTGGTGACTTAGTTTCGGGAGCAACTTCAAAGTAATCGAATATAATGTGAACCTAAATGGAACACATTCCTTTCTTCAAGACCACTTGGATTCCAACTAAATATCAGGTTCAAACTCTTAGGTGGGTCTACTCACATGAAATTGTATGCTTCTTTCAGCAGCATCAATGTCTACTCGTTTGTTGGTCTCTGGTTCCATCCATGGTATACATATAGTTATACCTAAGGAACCTAAATACAAGAAGATTGATAGCATTGGTTGTCTGAAAGAAAGCTTTTTAGTGACAAATTTAAGCCAATCAGAGACTCATATTAGAGAGATGAGTTGTGCTGAGTTTGAATAAATTGTTTTCAGGGTGTTTTATATTTATTTTAGAATTAATTATCATGCGTAAATTCATATAGACTAACTTTCCTGGTTATGTTTGTATTTATTCTCAAACATCCTGTAGACTAAGCCGTGTGCTAACAAAACGTTATGTCCACAGAGGTAGGCTTGAATTCCGCTGGATCTGCCACCTGGAGCATCTTCACCACCATAGCCATCATGGCAGAAGGAGAAAGGCTCATTAAATGTAATCCAAGTTTTGACGCGATCACCAAATTTTTGAAATAAAACCTTAAAATAAACAGAACATAGATATAAATAGAATAAGCATAGATTATTTATTTATTATTAAGGAATAATACAAATATGGTTTTCGATGGTCCCACACTATGCAATGCCTGTCACGCGGGACCCAATAGTTATTATCGGAATAGAGATCAAAACTTCAAATGTCACTCAGACCCTCATGTCAAAAAAACCCCAGAGAAAAGTCCATATGTATTATTAATCAAATTGATGTGGTCTGACAACGTTGACATGCAATAAATATTTATTTATTTAAGCATAGTCACTTGCATGGTCTTACAGTCAGTTCCAATACACCATGCAAGGAGTCTAATACAAAAAATAAAAATAAAATGTCAAAAAATAAAAATAATAACTTAACAATGTTAAAAACTTAATAATTAAACAAAAATAATCTCAAAGCAATTTTACAATATACTGACCTTCTCGCAGAAGGCCAGGCATGTATTACTATATTTTTATATAAATACAGTAATGCCCCGCTTTACGCGAGGGATACGTTCCGGAAAAAATCGCGTTAACTGAAATTCCCGCGACCATAGAGAAGTTGATGACTACATTATGTTTATACGCACTCTTTCGCGTAATTTAATAATACATTTGAATACATAGTGAAATCGCGCATAATGGGGTCGCGTAAAGCGGGGTATTACTGTAACTAATACTATATTACAAATATATTTAGATTACAATATTTAAGCACCCACATCGGCATAGTCCACAAAGTAATCAACAATAAGAGGATTAGTCCATCCGCCTAGGTCTTGTAGGCTTTGTGGTAAATCCCAATGGTACATAGTAACTACAGGTTTTATGTCGTTTTCAATCAGTTCATTTATTAATTCGTTGTAATATCTGAAAATGAAAATTTTAAATGGATCAGATATTGTGAGTGCCACTAGAAGGAGATACGAAACAATCTACAGAGAAACCGCATCTTACTTAACGCTAGCAATGTTTTTTTTATTCAAAAACTACAAAAAAAAGTTATATTATAGGTTTCGTTATATTAACAATTTATACATAGTAGTGTAATATATATATGTACATATATACAGTAAAAATTTAAAATATAAAAACCACGAAAGAAAAATATAAACAAATGAATAATAATAATAACAATTCTTATTGCGCTACAAAAATATGGCACAATGGCGAGCTTAATGCGTTTAATGAACTTGAACATATGATAAAAAAAAAAACAAACGTAAAAGAAAGTAAAAACTATTACCTCAAACCATCTTCACTGATTTGATTACTAAACCCACTGGGCAATAACCTTGGCCATGATATTGAGAACCTGTAGAAGTCGACACCGAGAATTTTCAACAATTTAACATCTTCACGGAACAAATGATACGAGTCCGTCGCCGTGTCACCTGTAGAATGATCGAATACCCGTTCCGGATGTTGATGCGTGTAACGGTCCCAAATGCTTTCTGATTTATCTAAAAACATTACATAATATTTAACGCCCTCTGTGATTAGTCAATTGATATACTGCTAGCTACAGTCGTTTGATACGAATATTAGGTAAAAGGAGTAAGTGTATACCTAGTCCTCAGTCCTAGGAGCCAAGTATGCCAAGCCAAGTGTGCCAAGCCAAGTGACTTATACTATAGAACTAAAGTAATACTTATTACCCCAACAGTCTTTTGATGACTAAACAAAACAAATACGAATTCCAGTGAAAATTTCTACATCGGTTTTATTTTAAGGATTATGAACCTTATTTTTTGTTCCAAATATATCGACAATACAGATACTTGGAATAAAATATTTTGTTCAGAATTAAGTTAAATGCGTTTCAGCCCTTTTTTGCGATCAAGCAGATTTTTATTGAAAGAATCCAAATGGAAGAGTAGAAGAATCAAGTCTAATTGGACTCTTATCCCTTGAACATACCTGATACATTCCAAGCTCCCTCAATTTGGTAAGAAGCAGTTGCAACTCCAAATAAAAAATAATCAGGGAACTGACGGTTAGATCTACAGCTAAAACACAAAGTGGTATTAGACAACCTCCGTGACGAAGCGGTTAATAACAAAAATTTAATATATAATAATAATTCTGAACTTAAAACTTTAATTTTAATGTTATTTAATCGATATAAACAGTTATAATTAGTTTTATCAATGGACATTGGCCTCTCATCTTGTTTGTAATGTAAATAAATCAACAAAAACAAAGTTTAATTAATAATAGATTTAAAAATTATAAGTAAATTCATAGATTTAAATCTTATAAGCAAAGATACTTACCAATGTAAATAAAAAATTATCAATGAAAATACTTTATACATGATTACAACGCCGACCACGCGCGCCGGCGTACTTCGACCGACTGGCCGGCACCATATCGGCAGATGAACGACTGAACGAGATCAAAATGAATGATTGAATTGAATGAAAGTCAATAATATTATAATTATTAAATTAAAATGTAGCTGATAATTGTGTGTAACTGTAATGAATCGTATTTCAATAGAAAGCATTATACAGTATTTAATACGTAATAAAAACAAAAATCAAAATATGAGAGATATTGAAATAAATAAAAACATTCGAATAATCTATTCACTAATGTACGTAAACAAAATTCGAAGTAGTCAACCTACTCACTACAAGGTGGCGCTACAAGAGTTCTAGTAAATTCTCGACTTGATTACAATTTTACGTTCGAGAAATATTGAGAATTGTGAAGTACGGGGCGTTGTGTACATCCGGGTATAAAAGGCGCGCGCAGAGACGACACAGTATCGCATTTGAAACGACGCAGTTAGTGAGAATAAACGGTTGTGGAACTCGGAGTACTAATATTTGTGAATATGTCTTTGCTACCGTATTTTTATGACATGGAGAGACCGTTCAGGTTGATGGACAGGCCGTTCTTTAATTCCGACTTCGGATTCCCGTTCTCGATGATGCCGTACGATTTCTTCAAACCATGGAACTTAAAGCCGATGGAGCAGCTCATTTCTGCGATGAACCAGATGGATATTAACCCCGGCGCCAAAATAACAGCTGATGATCAGAAATTTCAAGTCATTGTGGACGTGCAGCATTTTACTCCGAATGAAATATCCGTCAAAGTGGCGAATGGCGAAGTTCTCATTGAAGGAAAGCATGAGGAAAGGAAAGACCAGCATGGCTATGTGTCTCGTCAATTTGTAAGGAAGTACACATTGCCTGAAGGTTGTTTGGCTGATACAGTCAATTCCAGTCTGTCTTCTGATGGTATATTAACTGTCACTGCTCCAAAAGCCCTCGCATTACCTTCGACTGGAGAAAAAATAATACCGATAACTCACACCGGTCCGGTACAAAAAATTACATCTGGAAGTGATTAGAATGTGCTTTTTGTGCCTATTTTACAGTTGTTAATAGTTTTCATAGCTTTCTGTTATCTCAGCCTTTTTTGTATTATAATTTTATTATTTTTCTTTTTTTGATTCAAATTGTGATTTTAAAATAAATTTCTTTTGAATTATCGCGTGTTTTATTTAGTTACCTTCATTTTTTTATTTAATTGGGATCTGCTTATTAGGTAAAGATCCCAGATTTTAATCTAGTTTTTTTAGTTATTGTGTCGTCTTTGGTGTAAACTGTATTAGGATCAGTACATTGTACGCGTATAATATAATTACGTAGTTTATTTTGGTAGATCTAAAGTTCTAGTTCAATGAGTACAGTCGTAAATTTTACCTATATAATTTACTAAGCTAGGTATGCTATGCGTAATCCATCACATCGATACGGCTAAAAATAGTATCAAAACATTGGCTTTTCGCCATGAACTTGACTTTCTTATAATATAAACTTCATATTTACATATTACGTTATGCTTTTTATTTAAATTATTATATCATTAATAATTAAACATAAATTTTCATAAATGTAAGTACCCGCTTAAATTTTTAATCTTAGTGCTGCCATCTAATGGTGAATAGTAGAACTAAAACTAAAATTGTAACCATCGTCTTCTATATTAAAATAGTTGATTTATAAGAAGTTCGAGGTAATTATTATAGATGGCGCTACAAAACTGAATAAAAAACTAATCATTATGTTAAAAATAAATGAAGTTTTGATATAAATTGATATATTTGTAATTTTATTCGAATAGTTAAAATACTTTCTTTGCTTCTAAACTATCGAATTTAACAAAAAATATTATTATCTTTTAAATTTTTGTTTAAGTTTTAATCTACCTACGCACGTGCCTACGTATATGACAACCGGCAAGAAATTAAAAACTTATGTACGTACATAAAAAGGTACAATTATGACTATAAACTACAACACAATTCATAGTAATCAAAACAAATTGGAATTTATGTTATTTTACATATAATATAATTTCATTAGTATTCAATTGTTTATTTGCTTTGTTAGTATTTTTTACAATAATACCATATTTGGAATATTATTCATATATTAATTGAGTCCTTTTAACATGGTAAGTTCTAAGAAATCACGATAGAGGGCGATTTGTTTGTCTACATTCGTCGTATTATCTCAAAAACCATTAAGATATTTAGTTTAGTTATTAATTTTAAATATTATATATTTTTAAATCCATTGTCTTCACTCCAAAATGGTCAACCAAAAGTCACAATTAAACAATACTTATTATTAAAACAATTGCAAAGATAATTATGATAATGATATTCTAAGAAGATGATTCACGACCTTTTTGTTTTTCGATAATGTTCCAGAACGTGTTGGTACTGATAACCCTCGAACCGTGCTTGCTATATAAATACGTCCAACTAAATATTAACACTGTTATTGTGTTATTGTGAAGCGATGCATAAAGTCCTGTTTTTGTTCCTCCTAGTGGCTGCTGCGACTGCAGCTCCGCGTTATTACACGAGCGACGACTACCGATTACATCATCCCCATCATGGATCCCACAGAGCAGATCTGTTCAATTTCGACGCACCAATTTTCGACACTAGAAGCTTCTGGTCCCAACTGACCGAAGAAATGAAATCAATCGAAACAATGATGGAAGATTTCTACAAACACTTCCCAAGTCTCATCTCCTCGGAGGGAATCGAGAATGGGGTTTACAAGATCCAAGTTCCACTCGCTGGTTTTGAAGATGAGGAGATTTCTGTGACAGTTAAAAATAGTGTGCTGATGATCCAAGCTGTACACAAAAGCGACGGTGAGGTCCAGAAACAATATTTGGACTTTAGGACTGTGCCTGCGCAAATAGACGAATCAAGTGGCAAATATTCCTACGATAAGAAGGTGTTGGTGGTCACGTTCAACGTGTCAGAGAGGGGGGAAGACAGACGCGTACTGCCGAAAGTAGATGTTAACACGGAGTTTGTTACGGAAGCCCCAAAAGAGGAGGACAGAGAGGAAATGGAGCCTCACGATAATACTGTAAATACTGATGAAGATGTTGAAACGTATAAAGACATACATTTGTTAACGAATGAAATTCCACGTAAAGAGACGGAAGCCACAACTTATCCTGTTAATTTGAAAGAAGACGTTGAATTCTATCCTATACAATCGAATTTAAAATCTAATTATTAAGGTTATTTTGTAAATATGTAATAATATTGTGATAATGCATTCTATTAATATATTATTTGTTTATTTTCCTTCCTGATTTGATAGTATTGGTTTGGAAGACATATATACTAGATTCTTCCATTTACAGAGATCGGGAGTGGTACTGGTAAGTAATTAAAAATAACATGTGGTGTAGTGGTTATGATGCTCTTTAATTGTGTCTTAAGCAGCCATTCTCAAAGTGGTGTTCCGCGAAACCCTAGGGCTAAAATACTGCAAAAAATACCTACCAAAGGGAGATTATAAGGTTACATCTAAATATTCCAACTAAATATTACGTAATATTACATTGCAATATGATTATTCATAAATACATATAAATCAGTTTTTTATGATTATATTAAGGCTTTTTCCTTCGCCAAAAAAGTTTGAAAACCGCTGGTCTAGAGTTCGACTCCCGGTCCAAATAAATATTATTTAACATTGAAATTACGTCGTAGCGTTATTAATGAAGATCTAAAACATATTGCTTATAAAAAAAAAACAAAATAAATGTATATAAAAACATATGGAGTGTTATGTAATGGGGAAATACAGCCTACGCAGCGAACTTAAGCTACATTATCCAACCTATTGTTGTTATTTAGTTTTATTAAGAATCATGAAACTTCAAAAACTAATATGGAGGGTGGAAATCCCAAAACAAATGTTATCTTTATAACTTTATATTTATGTTATAGAAGAAAGCTTTCTCTTGTTTTATTTAAGGTTTTTTTTTTACCTTTTCTTACATATATGCTTATATATGTATATACCGGGTATTTTAATCGAACGTATGAAGCTGAAAATGATGTATTGTATTTTTTTTAAATCCCAATGGTGACCCTATAACATAAAATTAATAAATAAATATATATATATATATATATATATACATTGTGCTTAAGATTAAAATGATAGTATCCGTAAAGTGATCTTCTTCTGTTCTGGGGTCATAACATATGTCGGGTTAGTGTAGAAAGGATACACAAAAAACACTGCTACATCTGCTCCGATTTGCGGACAAAGTAACATAAAAAAGTAGGTAAGTAAGGCAATGTTTTGTGATAAAAATTAGCTCTATATAATTTTCTTAATTAATACGTTTCTTGCGAGCTCCAAATATCGGACCATTATTGTAACAACGACCACGGCAATTGCACTTTTTATTTCAAAAAAATCGTACATAGTTAATGACAGCTAACCTTTTTAAAATTATTTATTATATTCCATATTCTTTTTATACTTGCTTGACATGAAAAATATCAACAGAAACAGCCGTCTTTTGTTTTTTTTTCGTTTTATTTTAAATTATCTAATTAATGTTAAATATTAATTAGTATATATTCGCAAACAAGCTCTGATATCAGAGCAAATATTTACATTTTTACCTAATTATTTGCTCCCTCTTATCATTCAAATGAATAAACTTGCTACAATAACAGCGCAGTATCGAAATAAGGAAATGTCAGAATAGTCCAGGGGTGGTCAAGCTCCTTGATAGCCGCAATTAAATACGTATTTAAAAGGTATTAAAAATCGTTACACTTCAATTCAATTTAAGAGACATTTTGAAACACATACAGCACGATGATATTTTTAAAAAAATATAATGGAACAAAAACGAATTTCAAGTTGGAACTCGGGTACATTTCTCGAGAGCCACTAATAATCCTTCAAAGAGCCGCAGATTGGCCACCCCTGGAATAGTCTTTGTTTATAAGGTAATAATACATTTATTCGTAGAACTATGTTTCAATAAACCACAACAAAAACAACTGATTATATAGTGCATATATATTTATACCTAATTCCTATCCCTACTAATATTATAAATGTGAATGTGAGTTTGTTTGTTACGTTTTCACGCAACAACTACTTAACCGATCATCACGAAACTTTGTAGACATAGTTTTGGAGGTACTAGAAGTAACATAGGATACTTATTATTTTTTAAAAATGTATTTTTTTTACTATAGTTAACATATTGATTCATTTCAATTGAAATGATCTCTAATACTTATTTAATGGCGGGTAAAAGCTGGTTAATCATAAAATAAACAATAGAACAAATAAACTTAAAATTAAGGTCAGTATTAAATCTTACAGTAATCAATAAAAACACGATCTAAAATTATTAAACTGAGATAAAACAATAGTTGACGAGGCTGGTTGTTTCAAGTTTAATGGTTTCCTCTTAATGGTTACGGTAACAAGGGACGACTGAGGTAACGTTACCTTGTGGGGACATTCCTTTAATAAAACGCGTTTATAGTCTACTAGCTTTTACCCGCGGCTTCGCTCGCATTTAAGTCATTAAATAAGTATCAGAGATCATTCCAAACAGCTGAAACTATAGTCAGTTGGAAACTATACTAAAAAATATTTAAAAAAAAACATATGTAGGTTAGGTATGTTATTTATAGTATCTCCAAAAATATGTGTACAAAGTTTCATGATGATCGGTTAAGTAGTTGTTGCGTGAAAACGTAACAAACAAACTCACATTCACATTTTTAATATTAGTAGGGATTATCTTAGACGTTTTAGTCATAATTACATGTCAAATATTATTACAATGTTTTATGTGGCAATAATTGACGAGGTTCTTGTGGTCTTCTTCTCGTCATACGTCTTTCCGAAGCCTTTATAGAGTCTGACGATGAGCAAGCGCACGCTTTTAGTGCCTATTTAAGTGGTATTAGAAAGTTTTGCAGTTGTTATAAAATGCAAAAGTTATTATAAAATGAATTATTTGTGTCCAATAAATTTGTGTGTATTTTTAAAACATTAGTTGTGATTATCTTAAAATCTAAATTAAATATTCATTAGTAGCATATTATTGTTATTTTCATTGATTTTTAAAACTTAACACTGTCTACAATTATATCGAGCTAACTGTCCTATCCTATAATTTGTTTGTTTTTTAATTATATTTTTATAATGTATTTCCTTAATGTAATTTTGTAGGTAGACAAAATAAATAAATTTTGGTTGTCATATAAAATAAATATCAGAGAATGAACTGTTTATCATTTTGAAGGGCAAGAAAAGAAAAAAAAAAGTTGTTCGAATAATTGCAAAAGTTTACGAAATTACAAAATGTTTAAGGGGACAAAGTTTTTCGACAATTATGCAGTCTATATAAATTGATCTGAAGATTCAAATAAGAGAATGACTTAGATTAATGACAGTCGGGGCGCAAACACGATTATTGGTAAAATTATAATTTATGGAAACTGTCAATAAGTGTGTCGTTCTCCCGACTGATATAAGGGCCGGTATTTCAAATTTATTTTAACTAACGATTGATGTTTAACTAAGATAACATCGGTTACACACGACTATTACATGTGTTTTATTGTTTTTTTCTTAAATATTCTTTTTATTTATTTATTTACTTTTAGTAAATGGGCTCCAATAGAGCGCTTTTACTTGTCAATACAAATACAAATATAAATGAAACAAATTATTACAATCAATTTGATTTAGCTGCTGTATAGGGGCATTGTCATTCGTTTAACATATGTCCACACTAGACAACAATACTACAGAACAAATACCTACTAATATATGTGACTAATAGCCATCATAAACCTACCTTTTAATTAATGTCTATATTATTAAGCACTGAGCGACATAAATCACAGTTAGGCCACAGCTGCCCTTAATTATAACATGTGGAATTATTGGAATGCAAATAACAATGCCTATACATTCTTATAAAATACATCAGTAATGAAGTGTCAACACCAGTACCAATATTCATCGGCTGCATTTATATTTTAGGTTCAGTAAAATATACAATATTATTCAAGTGTCTATATCTAGTGCATACAGCAGGTTTAATAATAATAATGACAAAATTATTTGGTTTGGAATACTTTCAAATATGCTGTTAATATATATATTATAAGTTGATAAATTAGGATTGGTAATAAACATATTGTTACTGTATGTTAACGTACGTAAGTAAAGATTAAGCAATTAATGAAAAAGCAGCCCCTAATCCCTATTATTTTAATAACGTAAACTGTAAACACTATAAAGCGAAGAGCTCTTAAACAACAATCTGCAACGATGACAATTTAATACAAATTTAATGGTCACGTTTTGTTAGCGGAAAATTTACACGGATCTTTGCCAAAATCAAGACCGGCCTGCATCATTGAAAATTCACTGAGTTTTTTTTAAATATAAGTTTTTATTACAACAACTACTTAACCGATCATCATGAAACTTTCTACACATATTTTTGGAGGTACCACAAATAACAAAGGATACTTTTTATTTAAAAAAATATATAATTTTTAACTATAGTTTCCAATTGGCCATAGTTTCAGCTGTTTGGATTTTTTCTATATTTATTTTTATTTTCGTGTGCCTTTTTAATATATGCAGTATAAAACTATTTGAATTTTTGAGGTTAGGTGTCATTATTGTCTGTTGACTGAAATATGAAACATCATTAAACTTCATAGCACTTTATATCTTCATTATCACGCAGACGTAGTCGCGGGCAACTGCTAGTATATCTTCGAAACGTGTTACAATAATTGAAATAAATGCAATAATAAGCAGACATACATTCTCTTCATTCATTAATTTGGTCATTGTTTTATATACGTTCGACTACGATTTTATCGATATATATATATAACCGGCTCCTATTAACATAATCAAAAAAAACATGTTGTCAATTTTCATTTGTTTGTTGAAATACATAGCTTCATAATACAATACTCCATCTCATGTAAATAGTTTCTGAGATACTCATTACAACAACGAATAATCTACACAAACAAACCATGCACAATGACAACTTTTCCTGTAAAATTGAGATTTTGACGTGATTATTACTGAGGCTTGTTTTCACCTATACAATAACAAAGGCTTGTAGACAAAATTCTGTGGAAATCGAAGTGTCGTAGAGGGAGTCATTTGAAAACTTTCCGGCATTGGCGCTCACGAGAGACATGTTAGGTTTTGGGCTGACATTTTTGTCATTGTATCATTAGCAGAAATCCCACGTGTATCGTTTGTTTTAAACAAAAATAATAATTTCTAATCGGGATAACTTTTTTAAGCACTCGGGTCCTATTAACATAATAGGGTCTACAAATTCGGAATTTTATAGGACATTGAAAGTTGTTATTGCGCATAGTAGTGTTAGCAACCAAATTCAATAATGTTGACTAAAACTTTAAATATGAGTTAATTAAGTAATAATTGATACGATTAGTAATCATTTTAACGTGACAGATATGCCGCGACCCCTATCGGCTGAATCTGTCACCCAGACGAGAAAGGCAGTCTGGTCAGAACCACCAAACAGGAAGGTGTCATTTTGATGTGTGTTAATAATAATACTGAATTAAATAAAATGTGAGTATTGATATTTTGTATGTTTTTATTTAAATAACCCCTTTCGCCATGATACCTATTTAACTCCACTTGACAGTAGTAGAACAGAAACAATTATATTTTAAATCTCATTCAATAAAAATAATTCCAATATAGGAATAAATAATCCAAATTAGAAGAGTTCGTTGTAATAATGCATGTGTTAGCTTTATATGATACTAGCGGTCCAGTACGTGCTTCGCTACGTATAAAGTGAAATATTAAAAAAAAAATTAATTGGAACATCAAATTCATGCATCAAACAGCATGAATGACATAAAGTTTCAATTTGACAGCACAATCCGCCATTTATTGAATTAATTTGTTACAAAAAATGTGATAAATGAAGAACCGCTCTACCGATTTTGTGCAAACTTCACATAAACCATCTACTGAATAGTCCGAACAAAGCCTAAACATTTGGTTTGGATAGGTGAGCCCGTTCTTGAGTTATAAAATTACAACGAAAAGTGACACTTATTTTTATATATATAGATGTAGGTTAGATCAGATGATGTGTTTTAGGGTCAAGGCATTATATACATACATATATCTAAATATATATTTTTGTATTATTATATCTCTTAGGACGCCGGTGTAGGTACATTAATTCTCAGTTTATCTGTTTAAAATATTTAAGATAAGGGTTCTATAAAGAAACAATGCTAAAGAGGTTCCCTTGAATTCTTTAATGATGTACCTATTGCTATTTTTTAATCTTTATCGATATTTTTGTTTCAATAAGAATATGAATTTGTGTTTTATAATTTTATAAATATTTATAAATCCTAATACAATTTAAAAATAAATTGAAAACACATTTGGAATAAAATATTTTTCGAAATGTGATTCGAAACATTAAATGTAGCTAAATAATTAATTGAAATTTTAAATTTGTTTAATTTATTATTATTATTATTTAATTATTAATTTAAATTGTATAGTTATTAGAAATGTGCCGATTATGACTTTGGCTGGCTAGCCGACTAGCTGATTAGTCGGTTGTAAATAAGCCGACTAGTCGGCCGACTAATCGGCCAAGCCGATTACGGTTTAGGGGATTCCCGTGACGCTTTGTTTATAGCTGATTCGCTGCAATTTCAGTCACTACTGACATGTGGACAAATATAAATAACAAAGAAAGTTTTTTGAGTTTTACAGCTCACTAGAGTTTGACGATAGTTTCAAATATCATCACGCAGTATTGAAATTTATGACAATAAATATTGTGTTGATTTGTTTTTTAATCAAGATACTGATTTTGTTTGATAAATGTCATCAATATGTTTTCTTTATAAGGAAGTAACACATACATTTTATTGAGAAATAGACACAAAGTAACAAGCCGGATAGTCGGCGCTTTTTACCGATTATTCGCCGACTAGTCGCCGACTACGATAGTGGCCGGATAGTCGGCTTTACCGACTAGTGGCCGACTAGTCGGAACATCTTTAATAGTTAATTGCTGTGCCATGACCGGGTGTCACATTGACACTAAATTGTATTGACATCTTAATTATTATAATTGTTACATGCAATAAAAACATTTGAATTTGAATTTAAAATTCAAATATTTGGCGTTTTTAGTGTTGTACTTGAATATACGAGTATCTTGAGTATGAATGTTGCTTTTGTTTAACTTCAAGCAAAAGTGCTTACTAAAATAAATTTAAAAAAAATTTAATCGATATAAAAGTAAATGTACAACACTATTTTAAAAAGTTATTCGACATTATCTTCGCGCTCACCTTTGGTAATTAGTTTTGAAATAAATAGCACATTTAGGTATTTTATTTGTAATTTATGTTGCGAGGAATTGTTTCAATTATTTCTTTTGTTTCTCGTAATAATATATCTGGATAGAATAATAATTTGTTATTAAGGAGAATCTCTTTGAATTGATAAAAAAATTATATTATATTTCCTCTTTCTAAATATGCAATACTCAGTGGAGTATATTGGGAAATATATCATAATATTAAAATGTATTACTTTAGTGAGCCCTTTTAAAACATTTTTTCAGAGATCCCTAGACAATAAGCCCTGTCAAAGGAATCACCGTTTGTATTATTTTAGCCGGTGTCTTTGTGAACGAGTTTTACGTGGAAATCTTCCCAATGTTTTGATGGGATTGGGAATTGTAGTAAGTACTAAGCATTGTTGTTAGATGTTTTCAGATGTTTTTATCAGCTATTGTCGAGGTCACCGAAAGGGATATTTCTTAATAGCTTCAACTACTTTCATTGTGTTTCACACAGGTTCTTTTCAGTAGTAACTTAATCCGATTACGAGGAAAATGGCGGATACAATACCAAAATATTATATAAAAATCTTCGTTGCAAATTTCAGCAGTTTTACACAGACTCGAGTGACCCGGTTATCTCAACTTGAAATTAAATGAAAATCGTTTATTAACATAGGCACTAAAGGCGTATACGCTTGCTCATCGTTAGACTCTATCGTGACTTCGGAAAGGCGTATGACGAGTAGCAGACCACAAGAAACTCGTCAATCACAGCCAGTACATAATATAATTTTAAAAAAAACAACTGAATTTTAATTCACAAGAATTAAAATTACATCAGATCCACGGTGCAACCACACAGGTATCAGCCTACAAATTAATATGAGAAACTACGCTGGTGAGTAGCAAAGAGAGAAGCATGGCACACAGGAGTAGACCGCCCCCATCACAGCGCCCGTTCATGAATGTCTTGGATGGTGTACTACAGTAATGCCCCGCTTTACGCGAGGGATATGTTCCGGAAAAAATCGCGTTAACTGAAATTCCCGCGACCATAGAGAAGTTGATGACTACATTATGTTTATACGCACTCTTTCGCGTAATGCGGAGCAACTGAGCGCGATATTTTAATAGTGTAACCGCACATAACGGGGTCGCGTAGAGCGGGGTATTACTGTATAGAGGATTGTCTTGCAAATATTTATATATTGGTATACAAAATTTTAGGTAAACATGATTCTGGACTTATATACGAGAGTGTATTTGAGGTATATAGCAATTTAATCGAAAAATATCCCCTTGTTCAGTGGTAGGAATCAAACCCACGCATCTCAATCACACGACGCTTGTATTCAAGTAAAATAACAATTTTGGTTTAAAATAACATAAATATTGAAACACAAAAGGTGACCTATGACATTATACGAGATGGCTATTTGAATCAAATTGTAAATAACGAGAAACACCTACACGCTAAATTGGAATTTACAAAATATTCAAAATGTTCAAACACAATCAGACAGCTTGTTTATGAACAAAGATACTTAGTGAGGGATGAATTTACAATTACATGCTTTATCGATATCGAGTTATGACAAAATATATTTGATATAATTTAAATTTACAATAGTTATTTGATGTCAACAGGACGTAATATTAGATTTAAGATCATTAGTTTGAAACCTCATACGTTAATGGATGTCGACATCATAACACCTTCGATAATAACAATAAAGTATAATGATTAACGAAACATTAGAACTAAAACAATAACAGTTAAATTTTATTGCATTCGCCTTGTAATCTCTAAATATATATAACTCAAAGGTGACTGACTGACATAGTGATCTATCAACGCACAGCCCAAACCACTGGATGGATCGGGCTGAAATTTGGCATGCAGGTAGATGTTATGACGTAGGCATCCGCTAAGAAAGGATTTTGATCAATTCTACCCCCAAGGGGATAAAATAGGGGATGAGAGTTTGTATAAATCTTATTAGATTTTCGTCTGATTGAACTGAAATTAAAGATTGGAGCTACTATGATGAAGACGTCCGCTTAAATAGGATGTATTAGTTTGAACCTATCAGTACCTAACTATACTTAATTAATAATAATACTTCTTAACGCGAGCGAAGCCGCTGGCAAAAGCTAGTTTTAGTATATAAGCAAAATTAAAATAAAGAAGTTCAATGAACGTCACGACCTCACACGAGAACCTTGTCTTTATTTAATAACACCTTCAACTGCTGGTACAAAAGAACCCATATTGTTCAATTTAATAATTTTAAGTTAATAATATAGATTCCAATGTAACAAAATAAAAAGTGTAATACATAAAGTTTTAAAATATATATTTGAAGATTGCAATGTCACTTCATATAAATTGCTTTTTCGTGCTTTCTCCATATATTTGGTTGACAGCACTGTATTGGAAATTTAAATTTGGAATATGCATTGGCAACGTTACAGCCGTGTAATTTATTTTAATAATATCCTTTTTACCACATTTCATATTCAGTGGCACAAAGATTCATTGAATTGGGATTTTATCGTAAAATATTTAAAAATAGATGTCTGTTTAGGTTAGATAAAGGATTGTGCGAAAAAAAACAATTTTTATCGATATCAATTTTAATCGACTATTGTACATCACTAAACGCAAGTTTGTGTTTTATAAAGTTTCCCTATTTGGTTTATAATAGCCGCGGTCATTGGGCTGAGGTAATGGACTTTCTCAAATGTTTGATGGAATTCAACTTTGATCACTGTTTTCACAAGTCAAATACCTTCATTTCAGTTTAGCTTCAGGCGTTTCTTCATGTACAATTTCTATATCAATAATTTATAAACGGATTTATTTAATTTTCAAATATATATGTATTTATTACTTAAGCGCATTTGAAACAAAAGCATTCAATTATTTATAGACTTCGCTATGTACTATAAAAAATTGAACCTTTTAGTGAAGTATACCTACCTATATAGTTCACAAATAAAAACTAACACTTATATACCAAAAAAAGGAAACCGCATTTCAACATCATGTCTACATTGTAATCTCGTTTATTATTCACTGAAAATGACATTTTTGGATAAAATTACGGCCTAAAAAAAGGACAAAGTTTAAGGTACAGTTCGCAAAAAAAATATTAATCTTTACCCGTCGATATTTGTGTCCCAAGTATACGAATTTGGGACACACAATTGTGTGTGAGGATTAATCCTTTTTTTTTTAGTTTACACCGCTTAGTTAGTCCAGACAGCAATGGCTTCCATTTTATTGTGAAATTTTCCTTATTATAGGGAAGGCAATTAGAAAACAATTGAAACGTCTATGACGTCACTTCTTATTGAGGATTTCATAGTTATACCTAACAAAAGGGGTACTGTCAATAAAAATTATACTAGGAGTGTTATTGCCACTAACCATAGGACTTATTTTATCGTAAAATAGGAACAAATATTGAGAAAGGCCTACCCCATATGGATAGGGGTTTTATTCAAATGGACGGAACTCATGGGGCGATAACCATTTGGCCCTATTGTCGCGGGAATGTGGTTTTGATTTAAGGTTATATGCCGATACCATAGAGTGTTACCATTTAGAATTGGCATTGATAGTAAAGACCGAGAGATTATCTGTATTCATTTGTTTAATTGTAAAAAAGGAATACATACTAACATTGGTACTATCAAAACACATAGTCAGTACTTGTAAATAGCGATTTCAAATGTGTTCGAAAGAGAGGGAAAATCTTAAGCTAATCAAATCTTTTAAGGATAGAGTGAGAAAAAATATCTTTAATTTGACATAATTTAGTATATAGAGTTGACATTGTAATTTGGAAATTAAATATTTGCTTGAAATTTCTATTATTGTAAAATATGTGATATCTATTAAAATTACTTTAAGATATTTGTAAATAATCATATTTGAAGGATTTTTTCTCACATATAAATTACTAGCTGTTATCCGCGGCTTCGCTCGCATTTAAGTCATTAAATAAGTATCAGAGATAATTTCAATAGAAATGAATCAATATGATAACTATATTTTCTTGCTTGGTTGGGATTAAAATAATAAAGTGGCATCTAACCACAAAAATGACACCTAACCTCAAAAATTCGAATAGTTTTATATATACTGCATATATAAAAATGACAGACGGAAATAAAAATAAATATAGAAAAATTCCAAACAGCTGAAACTATAGTCAATTGAAAACTATAGTGATAAATAATAATATTTTTTAAAATAAAAAGTATCCTATGCTACTTGTAGTACCTCCAAAAATATGTGTACAAAGTGTCATGATGATCGGTTGAGTAGTTGTTGTGTGAAAACGTAACAAACAAACAAACTCACATTCACTTTTATATTATTAGTAGGGAGTAGAGTTTCATATATTATCAAAGTTTTTTTTTAAATACAACTTAATGAAGAGTTAAAACTAAAATTCTAATTGCCAGGTCTATTAAGGTTATAAGGTATAGAAAAGATAAACGTTTCTGCAGTAAAGCGCACATGTTGTCAGCAAAAAGCAATATCGCTTTTCTATTACTCTAACGATATTAAATTACTATAATAATGCAATCCTGACTTACTTTGCTAACTGAAGAACATCGATCAGACAGTTTATTGTCATAATACAATTCTGACACGCCGCGATTAGCATGATTGCAGAATTTTTGAAGCAAGCACTTTACTTGTACTTTATTTTAGTGAAATAATCTTCGCTAATTATAATTTTGGAGTTATTATTATTATTTTTTATAGTACCAAGCTATTTGATATTAAGCAAGAAAATAATCCAACAGACAAATACCTACTTGTGTAAACAATTGCGCATTATTCTAACAGTTTTGTTTATATATTATATTTCTATCCCTATTATCTTTCTTCATATTATACATCTAGTTCGGTAACTGGGGTACCCAATAGGACAGGTTTCCGAACCTAGTACAGGGGTCCTTGCTATTTTTATATACTAAAATTCTTTATTAATAATTTTTTTAAATTGTTTTTATTGATGCATGGAGTGGTCATCTTTTTTGAAGATGAACTTGTACTTGATCGCAAAAATAGTGTAGTTGCCATCCTTGTTGATTGGAACTGTAGATGTAGATATCTACATTTTGTGAACACATCAGTTGACGTATATTTTTAAACCACATTGATCTTTATGTTGCTAATAAAAAAAAACCTAAATCTTGCATTATTCAAATTGTGATCATTAAAAAAGGGCCTTTTAATGACTCTTTTAGTAGTCTTCGTAGGTTTATATTTATTACATACGCATATTATATAAGAGGAATTAATACTACATTGTCTGATTAACTAATTTAATTATACTGAGTTTTTTGATGTGAAACATCTATTGGCGCGGGTATAAACCGGATCGTTGGCGTGGCGACGCTTGCCGTGGCGACGAGTTTATTTTATCGAGTTATTTCTGAAATCTATATCATTTAAGAAGTTTTCGAATTTTTAATTTTTGTATTTAATATAAATAAATGTTTCTTAAATAAATAGTCATCATTTTCTGTAAAAAAAATCATAGTATTTAATTTTTTCATTAAGCAATAATTAGTTCCTGTTGTAATCTTGTCTTTTACGCATATAACTTGAATAAACTCGATGTTTCACATCTGCCAGGCGTCCCGTGACGGCTCACATTTTTTTAAATGTTTTCGATTAATTTGTTCATTTCTACATATCTATAACTAATTTAGAATATTTTTTCCGGCTTTGTGAGTCTTTTAGATTAGCTAAATTACTTACGAAAATAACCCCACTATTTGGTTTAACTAAACCAGTCACGTTTGTGAATAATCTGAGGATAAATTATGCGCATGATTCCTTTATAGATTCTTTCACAAAAGCATTAAAAGTATTCATTGAATCAAGCAAATAATACATGGTCTCCTAATTAAGGCATTGATTTCTATTCAATTAGATCCGAAAGTCTAATTTGTATTTCGATGTCAAAGTAACTATGGTTTACATCGTATGCTGTTAAAATGTACTGAAATGAAAATCGTTTATTAGCATAGGCACTAAAGGCATGCACTTGCTCATCGTTAGACTCTACAATGGCTTCGGAAAGACTTATGAGGAGAAGAAAACCACAAGAAACTCGTCAATCATAGCCTGTACATAAAATAATTACCAAAAAACACTGAATTTTAATTCAGAAAACAAGTAAATAACAATTCATGTTACATAATTCGCAATAATACATAATTCACAGCGAGATAATTTGTAGCGATTAGATTTAATATTTACAATTTCATCTCGTGTTACAATTGTTTTAAAGAAATTACGGTAGGTAGCATGTTTGATGCAGATATATTCCAAGTTAGCATGTACTCACAACAGGAACTGATGGCACTAACCCGGAACTACAAACTACCACATGTAACAATCTTTGTTTTGTACCTATGCTTTTAGTGCCTATGCTAATAAACTATTTTCATTCATTCATACAAACTCACTTAAAATCGAATTCTGGATTAAAAATAATTTTATTAACGTAAATACGAACGTAAAAAGGATCTATTACTCAATATAGGAGCGAAACGAGCAGACGAAAAATCTGCGTGTTCCGCCAAATAATGTTGAGTTAATATATTTTAATCAAAAGACGGCTTCAAAAGCTTTCATTGGGATTAAAAATGGAAACAAGCACGAAGATGTTCTTCTTACGTCGGCGTTTTTATTAAACACGTGCGATTTTCGACTTCAATATTACCTTAAATCAATTAACTTCTTTTTTTAATAAACTCAAATTATCAGAATAATGAACAATTTATTTTATTTATTACTTAATAATACAGAGTAAGAAGAGATGGCGGCCTTATCGTTAAGAAGCGATCTCTTCCAGGCAGCCAACTTTGAGATGTAGAGCAATGCAGAAGAGAAATAGCGGGAGTTACAAATAGATACAAATATAGATAAACATGAACTACACACAATACATACCATGTTACATAGATACATACATAAGCTAATAATGACAATAATAATACTATAATACATAAATACTAGGAAGAGAGATAATATTCTTTTAAGGATTCTTTAATACTAGGTTTACGGACGTTTTCTATATACCTACTTCTACTAAAACGCGTCAATTTGAAGCATATCGTAGCGATAGGTGTACCACATAGACAAGTTCAGTAATTCAACACTTTTAAAGAAAATAGACTTCAATATATATTTCCCTCGATCAATGAATAAAAGTCATACAAAGAGATAAAATAAAAATTTAAACAGTTTTTGGTAATTCTCTGATAAAAGTCAAAATGCGTCAAATTGACGCGTCCCGTAAACCTAGTGTTAGAGATGTGAAGAGAGCATTGCGAAAAATAATTAAATTAGCTTCATAATTTAATTATAATAAATAATAATAACTAATTATGTGTCTATTTTTTTTTTCAATTTAAGATCATTCGAGAATATAACTTGACTGATTTAAAAGACTATGTGGTTTACTATAATATTTATTTTGGTTATTTTTAATTTCCCGTCTTGTATTTTAAATTATATTGCATTATTTGTATATGTATAAATTGTAGTGTCGCAATTAAACGATCACGTAAGACAAAGCGTGAACGTCGCTGCAACCGAATAAACAACCGGTTCCATAAAACAAATGGGCAGTTTCAGCTAAATGAACTCGGGTTAACCCAGATGTTTGTGATCTTCATCGTTCAAGTATAAAAAGAGACACACTATTTAATAATGAAATATTTACACCTATTTGATAAAGACACGCTATATTTTGTAAGAAGGATAAAGAAAACAAATGACGTGTGAGAAACAAAAGAATGGTAGGCATACTGCCATACAAGTGAACTGGTTGCATAAACAGTCCTGTCAAACCGTAAACTAAGCTCTGAGTAGCCTATCCGTCATGATGTTGTTGTCAAATTCGTAATTTCGTGAATAATTACGGGCCCGTAATTGTTCCTGAGTAAGAAACGTCCGTATATTCGTCCGAAATTCGTGCGCTTGGGGGCTACCCCAGCTTGGAAATAGCCGATACAACGAGAGAGGAGCACGGAGCACGTTCATCCTTTCAGGCCGGGATAGTGAAGGTGATTTTAATTTCAATCAGATTTTGTGTTAATTAGCAAAAAAATACAAGAATAGGTACCCAGTTAAGTCCATTATAATTTACAAAATAATGTTGGTAATTTTTAGAAAGATCTAAAATAAATATAAAAACAATATATAACTCTTTTTTCTGTATTATTGTTGATTTTATAATATATATAAGAAGTTGGAAAAAGATATAAGAACATAGAAAAATATTGCGTTTTTTTTTCTCACATAAAATAAGAGGACCTTTGTTGTCCTAACAAAATAAAACTAAAATATTTTTCTTGTTTTTATATTGTCACGTCAAACACATACTTTGGTCACATGAAAATAAATGTATATTTCCTTTGAGAGCCCCCACTTAGCTTCACCCACTTAAGACAATTATACTATACTGTGTCAAAGCTTCTTTATTCTGTAAGAAAAAGATGGTACATCATGGTATTTGGTTCGTTTTCTCCTTTTAAGATCAAAGGATTACCCAACTGTGATAAAATATAATAATAATAATAATAATAATAAAATTCTTTATTTGTAAAGTCACAAATCGGCGAACTTAATGCCTAGGCATTTTCTACCAGCTAACCGGACTGGAGAAATAATTGAAGAATGAAAATAGTGCATAGAGGAAGTTGTATTATATATATTTGTTAGTTGTATTGGTGTGTGAATATTAATGCTATAAATAATAGAAATTATACTACATAGTATAATATGCATATTTTAGCTTATATTGCAGTCCTGGGACAGTACAGTGATGTTGGTCTATTTGGTCTGTGTGGTTCTGAGGCCGGCATAGATGAGACGACTACAGGTAGAGTGTGGATTTATGATTTCGAACTAATTGTCAAAAAGAAATATTAATAAAAGTTCTGGCATGCAATAAAATATAGGCTTATGTATTTTTAGAATAAATATCTTGAGGTAGTAAGCAGTACATTGATAGGCTGTGGGTAGTTTAATTTTCATGAAAGGAAACTTTTACGGCCACTTTTAATTTTATGAGGCACTAACTTTTTGGATAAATCTCTTTTTTTCACACTCATGTTTAATCTACACTGTGGTCGTTGACGGTTTTTTTTTAATAATAAAACAAATTGCTTCGAAAACTCGCTTTTATTGCAGTTCGTAGGTATATTTTAAAACAAAAATTAAAATGAAAATATAAATTTGAAATGGTATTCATTTGTTTTATCTACCTTACCGCTATATCGGTTATTATTTATATTTTAAATGCATAAAATAATCAAGCCTCAATAAAAGTCATTTATTTATTTGTTGGGTCCACAAACAGGGCTCTACAACTAGACTAGGAATTAATATCACACTAAGAATTATAATAATCTAATTGTAGGTCCTATGCACAGCGAACACAACATGCGCTAACATTACAATGAGCGAGGTTACATTAAATTTTAAACGTATTTTGAAAATTTAATTGGTTGTTTCAGGCGTTACTTTGCGGAAATTCATATTAAAGGAAATTCAAAGATAAGTTTAAATTTTTTTAAAATAATATTATCTAATAATATTAACATTATTATATATCTAAAATTTAGCGACACACAACACTTGAACTTGTCATAATGCAATTATACTGAATAATACAATAATATGCAGCAACTGTAATAGTGTCTTGTTCACTTCAACAATAGATATAATAATATTAAGTACTAGATATCATTTGTTTTTACAGATTGTCATTTGTAGCTTCATTTAGAGAGTAAAATGCTTTGTTAATTACTAGCTTTTACCTGCGGCTCCGCTCGCATTTAAGTCATTAAATCAGTATCAGAGATGATTTCAATAGAAATAAATCAATATGATTCCAAACAGCTGAAACTATAGTCAGTTGGAAGCTATAGTAAAAAATAAATTATTATTTTTTAATAAAATGTATCCTATGTTACTTCTAGTACCTCCAAAAATATATGTACAAAGTTCCATGATGATCGGTTAAGTAGTTGTTGCGTGAAAACGTAACAAACGAACTCACATTCACATTTATAATATTAGTAGGGATTGTTAGTTATTATACAAAGGAAGCTTTTTAATTTTTCCAAATCGATGTAACGGACGTCTGAAATCGCAAAAATCTAATTAAAATAAACACGATGATAAGGCGCCAAAGTTTTCTGAATTAATGAATATTTATTAGTAATTCCGATTATCCCAAAAATAACTTCAAAGTCGTGTCAATCGTCCACTAAAGTTTGTGTGAAAATCGACTTATTAATAGTAGGGGAAATGGAGTTGGGAAAGTTCAGATTAGTGTGATAATGTTTGTGACAGCACACTTTACACTCTTGACTAGTTATTGGTCAAATTTTGATATGATATATATCTGTACTAGTTCATTATATAAGTACTACATCGCGACTTCTCTTGTTAACATGGTAGGATCTACAAAATCGCAATTTTGCAAAGCGATTTAAAGTTATTGTTGTGCATAGTTTGTTTTGTGTAAATAGTTCGTTGTTGTATTGAGCATTTCCAAAACCATTGAGAAATTGAATTCGAGATTTTAAAGCTATTTAAAAAACAAATGAAAATTGGCAAAATATTAATACTTATTCCGACTTAATGTATTGTGGGCTTATCACGAATTTTAGTCTGGCTTTCGAACCGAGTTCGCTTCAAGCGATTTGTATGGAAATTTGAGGAGCGCCACCGCGTGCGGATTTGGAACTACAATATTTTAGATGCTTTTTGTTAATTATCGAACGTCTCGATCTTTCGTTCATTTGATAGATTGCTGGTGCTCGTTAGTCGTTAGTAAAAATTCATGATCCCGATTGCTAACGGATCCGTTTTACTTGTGACAGCTCGATTCGAAAGCCAGACTAAATTCGTGATAAGCCCACTGTACTATATAATAAGTACTAATAATTCAATACCGTAACTTTAGTTATAAAATTTTGTTTTGGGATATCAAAACTCGTTTTCGTGATTCAAATCTTCCTCGGCATACGTTTCAACAACAAAACTCAAATAATTTTTTCAAACTCAATAATTTCAGTATAGGAACCAATATGTTACGGATACATCGAGGTATAAAAGAGCTCTGCAGCATAGTAAATAACAAAACTAAAAACATGGTTCAACAACAATTTTACTATCAAAAAAGCTTATTTTTAGAAGCTGAAACTAATAGTTTCCTGCTTGAGAATCTTTCATAAAGTTCCAGGTAGTTTCAGCATTGTTCAGTGATTAAGAATGTGTCAGAAATGAAAGCCGAACAAAGGCATAGTTTTGTGCTCGAGTCGGCTTCAAATTATTTAAGTGGGTGTCACTTTTATTACGCGAGTAATAGTTCTGCCATTTTCAATTACACAATTGTATTTTAATTGTTAATAAAATATATATATATTTTGAATGTACACAACGAACTATCCGTTCTCGTAAATGATTCCTATGCCTATCGAAGCAGCAACTATCAACCTGAGCCGAGTTCCTCGCCTACTGAAGAACAATTCGTCATATTTTAATTTATTATAAAAAAATTACTAAATTCCTAATTCAAAATCTTCTAAAATACAAGCATAAAAAAATCACCTAGGTCAGGGGTCGGCAGACTTATCTACCAGCCGAGCCGAATATCAAGTTTGTAGATTTTCCCATGCCTTCAAAGAGCCGCAACATGAACTTTATTATATACTATAATGAAAGTCTAATTTGCTTCAGTGAGTTGTAAGAAGAGTCAGATAATCCTATGCAAGAGCCGCACTCTGCCGACCCCTGCTCTAGGTCATCAATGTCAATGAAAATTAAGGATATAGTCAAATAAGACTTAACTCATTAGAAAAACTTCAATTAAACAAGAATACACCTATTAGTAAAACTAACATTAGAGTGTACAGGCTATGATTGACGAGTTTCTTGTGATTTCTTCTCGTAGATTCTGACTATGCGCAAGAACCTGAAGGATCTATGGGAAATAAAGGTTTTTATTTTGATTTTGACTGTAATAAAATAATCAAAATAAATGTGACAATTAGACGCACAAAGCATACATTAAATTAGTCAATTTCAACTGTAAAATTTTAAATTCCAATTAAAAAATTAGATCTGTTCTATGTAATATTTTAAATATAAAAATATTAATAAAAACGCCTCGATAAAAACGGTTTTAACGTGCATATTTCTCATATAATTTTCATAGAGCACGGGCTTAAAAAATAAATAAGGTAATTTTACGACTTTTGACATCGTGCCAATTCTTAAACGTTTCGAAAAATACAAACCAAATTTTACATCTGGATAAGAATAGGGTTGAAATAACAGTTATTTATTTTAATTAAATTTCGGTATATTATAGAAAAACATTCATTTTAATATGAATAAAAATCCCTTACCAATATCGATGTGAATGTGAGTTTGTTTGTTACGTTTTCACGCAACAACTACTTAACCGATCATCATGAAACTTTGTACACGTATGTTTGGAGGTACTAGAAGTAACATAGGATACTTTTTATTTAAAAAAAATTATCATAGTTTCCAATTGACTATAGTTTTAGCTGTTTGGATTTTGCTATATTTATTTTTATTTCCGTCTGTCATTTATATATATGCAGTATAATACTATTTGAATTTTTGAGGTTAGGTGTCATTATTGTGGTTAGATGCCACTTTATTACAGAAGTGTGATAGGCTTTATATCTTCATAATTACGCAGACATAGTCGCGGGCAACAGCTAGTGTTAATACATATTTAAATTGAAAAGTAGAGGTATCAAATCAAAATCAAAATTTTTTTTCATGTAGACCCTTTAAGCTTTTGCGCGTGGTCAGAATTTACGAGATTTCCTAAAGGCATATCACATGAAACTCGCCAATCATATTCTGTACAATATAATGTTAGCAGGTACAATTAGGTATGTTAAAAAATTTATACAATTAATTAATGTAAATAAAGTTAGTACATAAGTACATAACGAAAGAAGATCACCCAAACAACTTAATTTACCGTTCATCTTAATTTAATTTAAAAAAAGAACAATCTACATCTGGCAAATGTGTAAAATTTATCATCAAAGGAGTTGACATGTCCACAGCTTTGAGATTAGTGTGCTCCAAAACCGCAAGATGGCTCTTGAGTCTTAAGATTTAGGGACAAGCTTTCCAAAGTTTAAGGGTTACGTCTTAACATATCTGCTCGGATTTAAAACTTTATATGTATATAAATATCACTAGTATATATATATATATATATAGAAATACGTCCCACAAGCCGATATATTATTTTTATTATACTGTTTATTGCAATTACTATAGGGGCTGGTTTCACCAAAGTCAATTAAACATTTACGTTTAAGTTATTTCTTATCTTATATTTGAACTAAAATTAGATTCCTTTTTTAGTTTAAAATAAATATATACCTAGGTATATGTAGCTATAGTTCTTTTAGCTCTTAGTGAGTTATTCCAAATTATTTGTATTAAAAAAACTAGGCTTAAAATGTTGTTCATGAGTGTTGAAGCGAACGTATCGCGCGTCTCTACAATGTCAGCGAAACAGCCACTAAAACATAATGTTTGTCTTTACGATTGGTATTGAGATCTCTAGCAACAATTTTACGTTGATACCTATTCTCGGCACTCATAAGATTTAATTCAAAATGAATTGAAATCGAATTGTAAATAGATTTTTTTTAAATTACAATCAAAAAGTTAAACTATATAATGTACTGTGTACTGTCAATAAAATTGATAATTGAAATAACTAAATTTGTATGACTTTCTAATGCATTGCTTAGACATTATTGACCTGATGTTGATATTTATATACAGTAATACCCCGCTTTACGCGACCCCGTTATGCGCGGTTTCACTATTCAAATTTCGCGCTCAATTGCCCCGCATTACGCGTAAGAGTGCGTATAAACATAATATAGTCAGCAACTCCTCTATGGTCGCGGTAATTTCAGTTAACGCGATTTTTTCCGGACGTATCCCTCGCGTAAAGCGGGGCATTACTGTATATGCTATGATTGAGGAGTTTCTTGTGGTATTCTTCTCGTCATACGCCGTCCGAAGCCATTATAGAGTCTACTTTAGTACCTATACTAATAAACGATTTTCATTTCATTTCAATGCATATTGGAATATATGGAAAATGTGTTAATAAAATCTCTAAGTGTTTTATTTATATAGTGAAAAATTGTGTGACATAAAAGAAGATTATAAAACCATAAAAAGCCTATAAAATAAACAAAGCAATTTTAATTAAAAAGTAATAACAATTAAGAAGGAACAGAAAAACTTAAAATCTTAGTAGGATTATCATAATGGGTCCTATAGGAGAATATTAATCTTGGTATCCTTGAGCAGAGACAAAAGTAATATTTTATCTCTCTCTAACATTCACAATTATATATGTCTATCTCTTTCACACAGATGAAACCAGTGATTTTAATGCGATCATAACTCGAAAGCGTCCAGAATAAGCCTGCATTTTACGATGCCAGTTTGAAGAGACTGTTCCGGTGGATCACTCGATAAACTAAACGCTGTTATGCTGGATAATTAAAACACCGGAATGATCAGTTGTTGGTACAATTTGTACAGTAAGTTGCTTCAGGATTATTTAGCGCTTCAAGCGCTGTTTTGAGTGCTTAATTGTTAGTAAGCAAACAAATAATTGTTTCTCGTGGAATACGTTTGTTGAATAGAAACAATGCGTAGATGGCTGTAAATGTAAAACAAATATACGCTATAATAATAAATATTTATATTGCTAATAAATTTCTATAAATAGGTAGTAAGAAAATAAAACGACTAAAAGTTCGGGTAATCGACGGTAGCGAAGTGATAGGGAATCCGAATCACATTATTTTAGTGTAGGTATGGTATTAAGGAGATACGCTTACCTTTATTTTAATTTTGTTATGGGTTCATAATATGCTACGAAGATAGATCGAACTGGCCAATATAACACATTACTTATTTTAAAACAACTTATTGGTACCATTGTGATTTATTTGTCAGAACGCATTAGTTAGCCACTAGGTGGCGCTAGTAACTTTATACTTAATCACTATATTGCAGACTAGCTGTTGCCAGCGACTTCGTTCGCGTAGTAGTGAACATGTAAAGTACTATGAAGTTTAAATTTCAACATGAAAAAGCAGTTATTGTGGCATAACTGTAATAGTTAGACATATGATATCGCGCACTTTTTTTTGTAGATATTGATGTCCTCTATAAAACTGTAGTACATCACTTTGCTCTATTGTCAATAATTTCCGCAGCGTACGCAATATAATGAATTTTTTCACACTTTGGGTTACATTATTGAAGTTTTCATACGGATCCCTAAAGTTTTTAAAAATATTCTATAACCTATGTTCATCAGGGAAAATGTAGGATTCTAATGGTAAAAGAATTTTTCAAATCGGTCCAGCAATTTCGGAGCCTATCAAATGTTTCCTCTTTATATATTAGTATAGCTGAGTATACGGTATAATTAATTGTACGTATCCATTTATGACGATGTGCTTCAATAGCTTCTTTTCAAATAACGGCGTCTAATGTCTCGGAAAACATTCAGTTAATTTAATAAACGTTCCGTTTCACTTTTACGGAGGTTTTATGACTGATACTTTCGCTGGGAAGTTAGACGGGAATTTTTACCGGTAAATTAAAACATTAAAGATACTCGCCGTTCTTCATTACGTTTTATTTCTTTTTTCCTGCTTTATTGATAACAATAAAATATTTTTCTTTATTAAAATATTGTTGTAGTGTTTTGTTTTTATAATATATTTATTGCTTTAAATACACATACATACTTTTATCATACCTTGTCTCGAAACATATGTTTAACACTAGGTTTACGGGATGCGTCAATTTGACGCATTTTGACTTTTATCAGAGAATTACGAAAAACTGTTTAAATTTTTATTTTATCTCTTTGTATGACTTTTATTCATTGATAAAAGGAAATATATATTGAAGTCTATTTTCTTTAAAAGTGTTGAATTACTGAACTTGTTATGTGGTATATCTATCTCTACGATATGCGTCAAATTGACGCGTCTTAGTAGAAGAGGTATATAGAAAACGTCCGTAAACCTAGTGTTAATATTCCGAGTGGGGTCAGAATCTAAACCTATTATGAAGGAATTCCGGGAATATAAATAAAAAAATTACACAGAGAGAGGATTCTATTATAAATAATAATAACAAATAGAGTTTTTAGTATAAATGCACAATTTACATTTTTAGTAAGAATAATTGGATTTATAATAATAAATCCAATTATTATGCAAAAATGATACATAGTCGACAGTGGCGTAGCTAGGTAACCAAAGGCTCTGGAACAAAAATAAACCAGGGCCCCAACTAAACTAAGAATACAGGGGAATTCACCTGTATTTTTCCAATAAGTTGCCATTATTAAAGTCGCGTTCCTGGAATCTGGTTTATTTATATTCCGAATGTGGAAAAAAATGCACTAGTTCAATTTGCACTGCCCCGTCTAGGCCCTTAGCTATCTACGCCACTGATAGTCGAGTCTAATACTGTTGGCCTTATCTACCAGCTAATCTTATATGAGACTAACATTTACGCCGAAAAACATTTGATATATCATATTTCGATATTATTATTATTCCGAAATAAATATTTTAGTACATAATTTTATTTTTATATATGATAGAGATTTGTCGTACAAAAGTCGACGATAGGATTGGAAGATGCTCCCCAAGCATATATTTCTCAGTGAAATTGGTTATCTGTTTAGAAATGGTCAAATAAGCACGTCAACTATTAGATGTGGTCGAAGTTTCTGGTGCTCCAAAACCTCTGCCTGCCTCTGTAGGACTTATTCTTGAAATAGTCATTGATTAATGTCATCATATATTCATTAAATTTATTATAATAAATTGATGCATACGATCTTTATTAATAGTCAGATATATATCATCAAGAAGAGGAATATATTTTGTAACATTATCTGGAATAATTCCTTTAATTTCTCTTGTTTATAATTTCTCAAAAACAATGCTCCAAGAAATATAATTGACAAACGACCATTCTATCGGATGGTAACACACAAACATCACGATATAGAAAACAAACAGATATTATGTCTTTCTTGTGGCATCCATGTATGTTATTTGGATGGGCTTTTCCCTTTCGACCAATAAATTCGCCTCGAGGGACGAATCTCACTAGTCGAGCAACAATTCGTCCGCCGTCTAATGTTTTGTTATACTGATTGGAAATATATAATGTCTTAAATAAATTAATAAATAAAACGTTTATTTTTAAATAAATATTACAATCTGTTGCCTTGGCGTCAAAAACCAGTGTTAGTTTGTCTTACATTTCTAAATATAACTTAAATTAATATAAAAATATGTTGTTAATATAAATAACAAAATAATATAAAATAAATTTTATAATTACGGCTAGGTTTGAGAAACCGCCATCTGCTTTTATGTTATTTTGTTTATTTTTTATATACAGGTTAATTAATCATAAATAAAGATATTAGGGCAAGCTAATACAAAAAAAATCACGCTAAAACGAAACAAGCGAAATTGTTTTTTGCACAGTTTTATTTAGTTCTTCGCGGTTAGTTTCGATGTAGTCGATTAAGTAGGCACAGCAGTTATATTCGATTATAAATTATATTCTAGTTTAATATCATATGAGATTGTTTTTTATTAAACTATAAAAAATAATAATATAAAAAATAGTTTTAAAATCATTGGGTCGAGTAAATATTTAGGGAAAATATATTCTGCTATACCTAAATCTTTCGTACAAAAGTGGATCAAGGCCGAGGAGGAATTTTATTGTTTTATGTAATGTAGTGGAAACACAGACCGGGTTTTCATTAAGCAGTTAAGAAAAATGCGGGTATGTGCACCTTATTTATATGCTTAAGTAGATAGGTGGAAAGGATAGCTATGTGGCGGTCGATTCAACAAGCCGAAAATACTTATTAAAGAATATTTGAGGTTTTGACGTTTAGTCTGTCAGTGTCATCTTTTTTGTTTTCTTCTGATTTTTTGATTGCCACAATGCATTGTGATAATTATATTTTTAATCAATTTTAATCTACAATATTATTTCACTTAAGTTTCTCTAAACCTATATATAATTTAACCAACGAAAAAAAGGGGGTTTTTGTGGCTTCTGCTATTTTTGTGGTAAACCGCGTGATTTTAGGTTATGAAACAGTAGTCGCTTCCTGTATACTGGTTTGAGAACACAAGCCTACCTTTAACATGTATTGGTTTCAAAAATAGCTATTATTCTTAAAACTGTTGGTATCAGATTTAAGTAAATACATACGTTTATGATCGTTAAAATGATGGTTTGTTACTAAGAGTAATAGATTTAGGCTTTTTAGGTTGGAAGGATAAGTATCTTGCGATTTCTTCTCGTCATATGCCTTTTTTAAACCTCGTAGAATAAAATAATATTATAAATCTCCCATTCGAAACAGGCTCGAGTAAATTCAGGGAAATATAATCGCAGGTTTTTCAGTTGAAATTTGAAATGAATAGATATCCTGGCTTTGGGATGAAATTGGACTTTTATGGAATTTTCCTCTCTTTGGTTGAAGTCTTTTATCAAAGCTTT
Source organism: Tineola bisselliella (assembly GCA_028551675.1). Lineage (NCBI taxonomy): Eukaryota > Metazoa > Arthropoda > Insecta > Lepidoptera > Tineidae > Tineola > Tineola bisselliella. The sequence goes on along the minus strand of JAPWLS010000850.1, from coordinate 66,902 downwards.
TTTTGTGTGTTCCAAAAACTAGTCCAATCAAATGTGAGATGAATTCAAAACGGGAATGTATAAAATATGATTCAGGTTCACTAATCACTTCCGAGGATCTTATTCTTCATGACATTAGATTGAAATTGCAAACGTAACCGCATTGTTTATGAAAAAATAATCAAGAAGCAGTTTGCTTTTCATTATTCTAAACTAACAAATAATCTATATTTTCCTAAATATACAAAAAAACCTATATATTTACAATTAATTTAAAATATTTTTCCATTTATTTTAATCTAACATTACAAAGCTGGATCGATTATGTCGATGACTACAATAATGTAATTAAACTAATAAGATCACATTCGGGTTCTAGCTATTATAATAACAAATTATTGTAGATATTCTCTTGTTTAGTCTACAGCAGTGTTTCCCAATCTTATTTGTGCCATGCCCCACCTTAGGGTTTCTAAAATTCTTATGCCCCCCAATGCAACCAAACACCCAGTTGATATTTTGGTCTTATCAAGGGAAATTATATTTATAATTATTTACCGCAATTATTTAAGAATTTGCTTTTTTCGTTAAATTTGGCACTGAAATCTAGCATTGCATTTAAATGGACCGGAGCGAAAGGGTTAAACTCGTGTCGAGTCCATTTTCGACTTGGCCCCATTTTGGGAAACACTGGTCTACAGACTGCAGAGTCTGGTTTGGGATTACATTCTACGTGTTAAACGAAAGCGCAGTCTTTGTGCATACGTACACACGGAGATTTCCAAATGGATACAGTTTTTGTAGGCATATAAATTAAGAAATAGAAAAAGAAACAATTGTGGTATTGTGAACGGCAAAGGAGATATCAGTATCTCTTTCACACATGCCTCAACTTCGATATGATAAGTATATAGTTATCCCTTTCTAATGATTGTTTCTTCCAGTACAAAGTCCAATGTGTATCCATTTGAAAATTGTTGTTTGTACTTTTTTAAATTATAACTTTAAATAATTGTAGTTATGTTAAGTTTAAATAACATTAATTGAAGTTCAGTTTGTGTAAATTCAAATTAATTGAATTCGAAATAATCCTTTGGACAATTTGTGAATATTGTGGCTTTAGGAAGTTGCAGCGGATCTTCAAAATCAACTTGGCTATCATTTCATCTTGATTGCAGACCGACTGAGTTCGATTAATGCTGTCCCGAAGTTTGTAATTATTGGGGAATTTTGTAAATTTGTTATACAGCGACATCTATAGGCAAACGTATGTTGACATATAACCTCATATATTAAGATATTAATGCAAATAAATAAAGTTGTTATATATTTTAGCTATAGTTATTATCAGTACTAAAAAGTGTTTAAAGGTAATCTATAAATGTGAAAGGAAGGAAGAATTCAGTGGGCTTATCACGAATTTAGTCTGGCTTTCGAATCGAGCTGTCACAACTAAAACGGATCCGTTAGCAATCGGGATCATGAATTTTTACTAACGACTAACGAGCACCAGCAATCTATCAAATGAACGAAGATCGAGACGTTCGAAAATTAACAAAAAGTATCTAAAATATTGTAGTTCCAAATCCGAACGCGGTGGCGCTGCTCAAATTTCCATACAAATCGCTTGAAGCGAACTCGGTTCGAAAGCCAGACTAAATTCGTGATAAGCCCACTGAACGAATCGAGGACCCGCTCATAGAGGTTTCTCACTTACGATGGTTTAGGAGTCACTCTCACTTATAGAGGTAAATAAAAGTCCAGGGACATGCCGCTTAAGTCGACTTGAGAGTTTTGAGATTTCCATTGAAATATTATTGTAAATATCCTCGCTTACAGAGGTCTAGAATAAGAAACTCCCACTCATAGAGGTATTTGGTATTAAAAGTGACGAAACCTGACCATTATTCTCGCTTATAGAAGTTTCGTACTAATCCAGTTAATAAATATACTGTATAATATTTCTTATTGAACATTGATGACATTTGACAGGCGGAAGTTAAATCTAGCTATACTTACATACTTAGTGATTATACAAAAATTAATACAGGCAATTATTTAAAAACGTCAAAGTCCATTTAAAAGCAAAATTCTCAGAAAAAAATGTCTCACAATTTATTCTTGTTATTTTTTTCAACGTGATTAGTTTCAATTTAATGTTTTCCTTATTAGACTTTCAAAATAGAATTTTGATGGAATAAATTTATATTATGAAATATTTATTTTATTTTGTAATTTTACCGCTCGAGACGTCTTTCTGCATTCCTTCGCTCGAATCGATCTCGAGTTATTATTAGTTCGCGTGGAAGATGTTGAGGGATGACTAAGATTACGGGAATTATTTCGATTTTCTGTCTTGTGGTTCGATGTCGTTTGCAAAATTAATTTTAGCCACATCAAAAGAAAATTTACGAGAAACATTCAATTTAAACTGAGCTAAGCTCGCGAGGCATATTCAAAATTTTAGTTCGGTACCTATTCAGGTGCTTTATTTTGACCTTTATTTTATTAACAATTAATAACAGGAAAATTGTGTGCGTCCCGTGGCGCCTGGGGGGCTACTCAGGCGCATGAACTTCGGACGAAAATACGGACGATTTCCTACCCAGGAATTCTTACGGACCCGTAGTCATTCACGAAATTATTGATTAGACAGCGATGTCACGACGGATAGGCTATACAAAGCTTATTTTCCGGACGTTTGACAGGACTTTTTTCGGGCTTATATGTCAAAATTCACGTAAGCTACAGAGGTGACGGCCGCATCACGAAACTTCGGATATGCCCCTCTGTTTTAAATCTACAGTGCAAATTAATCAGAAATAATTTTGAATATAAATAGCTTAGACAATAGAATTCTTTCTCAAAATATATAATCAGTATTTGGTACAATTTATTTATCTTTATTCTTGTATAAAGAAATGACTACGCTGTATTTTTTTTTAACTGATAATATTTTTTTCTGAGGCCCTCCAACTTTTGTAGTAAATTAAATAAGCCCGCGAAGGTATGTAGTTTGGACAGCCCTGATCTAAATAATATAAGCATTTAAAATAGGTATTGTATGTTTGTGTTGTCGTGTTTGTTCTGATATTTATAGATAGGGTATGCTATAATAGTTAGGGGTCAGGACAGTCGTATTGGTTTCACGGGTCGTTATTTTGGATACAGGTCAAACTTTCTACGTTTAAATGAGTACTGCATAAAAATATTTTTATTTAAGTATTATTTACTTATTTACTTGTGATGTTTCTTTGATGAATTTGTGTACAGTCATCTCGGCTTTCCCCTCTATATTTGTCAATGTTGACATTGAGTTTGTTACAATTTTTTTTTAATTTTAGAAAAGTAATTAAGGTTTAATTGTATTTTCGTTCGGTTTTATTTACAATTATTTACATGTAATATGTATTTTTATCTTTATAAATAGGTACCTATATATTTTGATTTTAATTGTAAATATTTCTAAATGAACTTTTAAAATATATTTAAAATAAATTCAATCTTATATATTATGCAATGCAAACATTTCTCATTATAATGTTAGTTAGTAGTAAAGTGCATAGAGCCTACAATTAGATTATTATAATTCTTAGTGTGATATTGATTCCAAGTCAAGTTGTAGTACGTAGACCTAAGAAATAAGTAAAACTGTTTTTTTTTATATCGTGTGGGCAGACATCAGTAATATAAACGTTATGTTTGGGTATTTGTATAGAAAACAAGGGAAAAAAGACTAATATTGTAAAGTCCTTAAAGAGATCACCATATGCAAATAACTGGAGACAACATCAATGGAGGCACGTCTGAATAATTCTAGTCACGTTTGGAATTCATAGAACTTCCGACAACGCAGTCAGCAAATCATTGGATAGACTTATCAGAGTGGCTTATTCCCGATATATTGTAAATATCAATAGATTAGTATCTCATAATGGTTACTCAGAATGGATATAAATAAACAAGCTATAATAAGGCTTTCATTATATGTTTTTCTATTAATAGATCAGCTCGCTTGAGATCAAGGAGGCTCGCTTCACATGTCACAATTTAATTTAGATGTCATACAGTTTAGTGTCAAATGTGACACCCGGTCAGGGCACAGCAATATAATATAAAATACAATAACAATAATAATAATAATAACAATAATAATAAACAATTTAAATTAATAAACTAAATTTCATTTACTGTTTCGAATCATTGAGGCATTCGTCAATAGAATAAAAGCATTTCAAAATCAAATATGCTTTTAATTTATTTTTAAATTGTATTAGGCTTTCATCACGTTTAAGAACTCTTGGAACTGGCTCTCTTGGCATTACAATTGTTTAGAGCAGAGATTCCCAAACTATAGGTGCGCTTTCATTTATTCATATTGGTAATGCATGTATTTTAATGTTTTGATTCCAATTAGCACAAATAAGACCCCCTAAGACAGGTGGATCGCAAGATTGGAAATTTTTATTAGGTGAACTTTGAGAACCACTGGAATATTATTATAACTTAAACATATTGAATCAATACTAAAGTTGTATTTTGCAATGTTATTGCGAAGTGAAATATAAAGAGAATAGCGCCTCTATGGAACTGTTGGTACGGGGAAGGAATTCCAAAGTTAAAGCTGGATGTTTGGGTAATTTGGTAAAGAAAGTCTTCTTCAAATAGTTTAGGTGTTAATGGCATTAAAATTAAATGTTCTATTTAGTTATATCTTTATTCCATTCGGTTACTTTAACACTAGATTCACCAGACCAGTCAAAATGACCTACTGCGTGTAACATTTTCTTTAATTCTTCTAATCTTCTTTAATTTATAACAGAAGAATTAGTTTTATGAATTTTATATTATTTTATCTATATATATAAAACTCAAAGGTGACTGACTTAGTGATCTATCAACGCACAGCCCAAACCACTGGACGGATCGGGCTGAAATTTGGCATGCAGGTAGATGTTATGACGTAGGCATCCGCTAGGAAAGGATTTTGATCAATTCTACCCCCAAGGGGATAAAATAGGGGATGAAAGTTTGTATAAATCTTATTAGATTTTCGACTGATTGAACTGAAATTAGAAATTGACAGATATGTGGTTAATAACTGGAGCAAGTTTTCAATTATGACCCACGACAGGAATGGTGATAACTACTTAACACACGTTAAACAAAAGTAAAGCCACACAAACTAAACCTAATTAATAATAATACTTCTTAACGCGAGCGAAGCCGCTGGCAAAAGCTAGTTTTATATATATTTGTAATAAATATATACTTTTTTTTTGGTTTTGGTAGAAATAGGTATATTTAAGCAGGCATATCTAGTGTTAAAATAAATCAAGATCTTAGCCCTTCGTCGGGTGTCCCTCAAAAACTCCTTAGATCGGGCGCGGTGTGCTTGACAGGCTCAACTGAGAAAATTGATGATTAAATTTTTTATAATTAAATCTAAGATGAAAAACAAAATCAATCTTTTTTTTTGGAATGTTTAGAAATAAATTTTATACAAAAGTTATAGAAAATTTTTTTCCCCTTTAAATCAGACTAAAAACTAAAAGACGTCATAAAAGAGTACATAGAACCTATAATTGCTGTGCCTGTGAGATCGGCCGCGCACGACGGAGGGTTAATAAGTTTTGACAATACTTTGAAAGCAGAAAACAATATTAGTGTAGATAAGTTCTAAAAAAAAACACTATCACATTTATTTTCATCAATTAATTCAGCAAACATTTCGATAGCTTTGCATCTATTGTAATTTCGACTTATATATTTTAAATGTGTGCTTCCTTACAGAACATTTGAAATCTAATTAACTCTTGCGCAGAAAAAAATAATTTATTTTGAGCATTGAATCTCAGACACACATCGAATGAACTTTAGGGTCAATAAAACATCAAAAACTAACAGCTGTTTTTTTAATTAAAAAAAGGCAGACTAAGGTCATATCTGCTGAAAAAAGGGTATTAAATTCAGAAATCGATTAAAATCGGTAAAAAATCTCGTTAGCAATAAAAGCCCTAAGCGAGAACGCCTAGCTTGCAAATTTTGCAAAAGCGCGGAATAAATTAAATTTAGTATTATTTTAGGTTGTAAAAAAGATTACCGATGCTTTTTACATATATAAATTCAAATACTACTGTGACCAAAAAGTACGGTGAATTTGTTTATAAAATGTAAATTCTTTATTATTCTTCCAAATGAAAATAATCCCCGTCCGATAAAACGCATACAGTAATACCCCACTTTACGCGACTCCGTTATGCGCAGTTTCACTATAACGCGAAATTCAAATTTCGCGCTCAATTGCCCCGCATTACGCGAAAGAGTGCGTATAAACATAATGTAGTCATCAACTTCTCTATGGTCGCGGGAATTTCAGTTTTTTCCGGAACATATCCCTCGCGTAAAGCGGGGCATTACTGTATTTTCCAGTCCTCGAAACAGTCTGAACAGTCGTTTTTCGGTATAGCCTTCAAGACCTTCTTCGATTCGGTTTTTATCTTATCGCATTTTACAATTTATTCACATGTGTTTGAATAATATTAAAATTTTCACTATTTTATTTTGCAATTTCGTAACCATGGCATCTTAGATGAGACTGAAAAATCCTTCTAAAATTTAGAATGAAATAAAAAAACAAGAATAACAAGTTACACGTGTAAATTGATGCACCAAAATCTGTTCAAATTCTGTCTACTGCTTAAGGGGTGACCCGTGAGGATACAGATCCGGGATCCAGTGTGAGCTATCACGTTTGTTATTCATGTCATGAATAATGAAATTCACAAACGTCAATCATGCAAACACCAGCAAAGAGCGCCAATCACGACACATGATGACCTTTTCACTAGGGCTATATGGTTCAATCTAGCATAGCAATCTTTTTTATTTTTTTAAAATATTTTTATATACATATTATTGGACATATATGTATTTTATATACATATATGTGATTAATTTTTTTATTTTATTTATAAATTGTTAATCATTTTTTTTCTGAATGAAAATTCAGTTTTTTTTTTATTATTGTTATTGCTTTATGTACAGGCTATGATTGACGAGTTTCTTGTGATATTGTTCTCGAAATACGCCTTTCCGAAGTCACGGTAGAGTCTAACGAAGTCTAACTGCTATGTGGCGGTCGATTTTACAGGCTGAAAATACTTATTTAAGAAGATTTGGGGTTTTGACATTTATTCTGTCAGTGTCATCTTTCTTGTTTTTTTCTGTTTCTTTTATATGAAATGAAATGAAAATCGTTTATTGGCATAGGCACTAAAGGCGTGTGCTTGCTCATCGTCAGAATCTATTATGACTTCGGAAAGGCGTATAACGAGAAGAATACCACAAGAGACTCGTCAATCGTAGCATGTACATAAAATAATTAACAAAAAAAACTGAATTTTCATTCAGAAAAAAAAAGATAAATAACATTACATAAGTCACATAACACATTAGCCACAATGCATTGTGATAATTATATTTTTAATCCATTTTAATCCACAATATATAGCGGGCTATTCAGTTGGCAGCTTGAAGCCGAACAGTAGTAGAGTCCATTCTTATGAACAAAATAGGTATTATTTATTTATATTAAATCGTATTTCGTTACTTCGTAAATCGTTAAACAAGAGTGTGACTGCTTCTACAGAAAAATATCCGCTATGTTGGTTTCAGAAGATGAATACGCTTTATGTCATGTCATGTCAATGTGGGCAAGGCTCTCTCTCTCTCTAGGTGTAATGCTTGTAAGTGATGGATACTTCTCTCCTACCACTTTTAATTAATGTTTATATAATACAGGACAAGATTTAGTCACGCCTCAGCCATAAAAAAGGAATTCGAAATTTAAAATCCCGTCAAGAATTCTGCGCACTAAATATCGAATGTGACAAAAGTATTGTTTTTAGTTAGAAAATAATAATAATAAAATAAATGAAAATCAGTGTAAAGCCTTTAATACTTGCCATAGTCATAGGTCACGTACAGAGTTCATTACGTACTAACAAACTTTAGGCTTGTTTCTACTTTGCTCAGTGCTTTGTTACACTGCGCACTGGCTGTTTATCTCACTGAATTATATAGTGACCATGAGTTTAGGTTAATTTGGACCACTTTAAGATTATAAGACTATAAATTTAAGACTATAAACTATAAAGTTTTATTTGTAATTTACTTAATTTCCGTCTTCGTAAAACGAGTCGTTGTTTCATGGGGGTTGGCATAAAGTCATATAATAAGCTGCCCGATGATATTAGTAGCCTCCCTCTTTGTCAGTTCAAGAAAATCGTAAAAAGCAAACTTATTCAAAAATCATATTACACGTTAGATGAATATCTTACTGATAAAAAAGCTTGGACATAATCTATGGCATATACCCTTAGGTATATAATATATAGGATGACATGAATATATAAATAGGATGACACCCTATACAGCAGCTATTCTTCTACATCATAGTAGATTTATTATATATTATTATGACATTAGTATGTAAGTGGACAATGCCAGTATACAGCAGCTAAATCAAATTGATAATTATTGAATTAATAAATTTATCTCATTTATATTTGTATATCTATTGACGAGTAAAAGCGCTCTATTGGAGCCCATTTGCTAAAAGTAAATAAATAAAAAAAAAATAATAATAATAATATAGTTATGCGATAAACAACCAATTTTTAATTGTATTATTTCAGTAGAATGAATTTTCAACTCATAATCGTCTATTTTTCTTTATAATCCATTAATATGTTTAATGAAGAAATTTCATAAGCTTTTTTTTCATAGAGGTTGATTTAGAGAAAATTTAATTGTTTCATCGCATTGGTATAATATAACAATGACGGAATTATTTTTGCAGCTTTTCGGTAGTTATTTAGCTTCATTAATAAGGATATATGTGTGGGTTAAAATTTTAAACCAAAATTCCTCTTGCGTCATTAACCCTTTGAAATATTTATGCATGATTACTTTAAAGGAAATTATTTAAAATTATTTTGCTTATAATTCCCGCTACAACATTCAATAATTTGTCTCGAAGCGTTTCGCCACTTCACGTATCCTGATGATGCCACGTGAAGTAGCGAAACGCGTCGAGACAAATTACTGAATGTTGTAGCGGGAATTATAAGCAAAATAATTTCCTTTAATATGGATTTCCGCAAAGTAACGCCTGAAACAATCAAATATATGACTACTTTATCCGTACGTTAAAGAAACTTACGATTACTATACAAAAAAAGAAGTGGGCCAATGTCACCTGGTCTTAAGTAAAACTTATAATATGTAATAAAATATGCAACTTATATTTTTTTATATAGGTATACAACTTCCTTGTATCCCCAATAATATACCAAAATTATTTAACCCTTTGAGTGCCATGGGTTTTTGGTAAATAGATTGAAAATTGCTATGAGAAATTGAGAAAAAAATATTTTTTTATTCATAAAATTACAAATATATAAATAGCCCTCACCAACTGAACACCAAACTCTGACTGACGCAATCATCGCTAAATCGACGAATCGCAATTTTCGCGCATTACCTATTCGCATTCAAACGGTTAAATAAACATATAGTTTAAATCGTCGGAAATATGAAACGTAAATAAAAATGTTGCCGAATATTGGGTCAAAGTCATACGACTTTATGGTACACCAAAAGTATATATTTTTCAAAAACCATGGTTACCCTACTTCTTAATTTTCACAGAAAGTGAATTTAAGTGTGAGTAACATACGAGAACAACTGGTGAAAGGCTTTCCTCTGAAAAACCTTTTTAATTAGTTTGATTTTAAATTAAAACGCTGTGAATTAACCCATTACTTCCCGAGCGTCGAAAACATTGGAATTTTTTGATCAAATTTTTAAATTAAGTTCATAATACGTTAAGAAAAGATAATATGACAAAAAAATTTAAAAAAATCTTTAACGCAGAGTCAGCCTGTCCTATAAATATGACAATGGGGATATAAATTATATTTTATAATTAGTTGTTTCAGGCGTTACTTTGCGGAAATCCATATTAAAGGAAATTTCAAAATTATTTTGCTTATAATTCCCGCTACAACCTTCTACAACATTCAGTAATTTGTTTCGACGCGTTTCGCCACTTCACGTGGCATCATCAGGATACGTGAAGTGGAGTAATGCGTCGAAACAAATTACTGAATGTTGTAGCGGGAATTATAAGCAAAATAATTTTGAAATTTCCTTTAGAAGTACTAGTTTATTTTCTATATACTAGCACATAACAAGCACATTAATGCAATATAAATAAAGGTAATGGTTTGGGACATGCCTTAAAAGTTGCCGCGAAACGGCCGCTTGAAAAAATTCGCTGAGAAATCCATTATAACTCGCTATACACAATTATAATAATCACCTCTACTGTTATAAACTTAAGAGTGTTTATTTTTTTAAGTGTATAAAATGGTGTGTTGTTTTTTTTCTTACAGGATTCAATTCACGTAGCATCCGAAGGCGATGACGGGTCTTCGAATTATTACCTACGTGAGAAAGATGTTCGCCATCCACTGCGATACGCCATGTGAGTGTGTTTAAGTACCTCTTAATAATATTTCTGTTTGACAAATTACATACATTATTGCTACCACAGGGAAATTACTCTAGGAAGCTGTCATTTCCGTTATACTGACTTTATGAGTGTGGACCATCTAGGGCAGCCATTCTCAAAGTGGTGATCCGCGGCTAAAATACTGCAAAAAATACCTACCAAAGGGAGATTATAAGGTTACATCTAAATATTCCAACTAAATATTACGTAATATTACATTGCAATATGATTATTCATAAATACATATAATCAGTTTTTTATTAAGGCTTTTTCCTTCGCCAAAAAGTTTGAGAACCGCTGATCTAGGGCACACAAAGTTGTACGCGAAGCCATCTGAAATTTATTTATGTAACTACTGTACTATACTTCTAATTTAAATTTATACAACGATGTAACGCCTCCGTTAAAGAACATTTTCGTTATTATGTTTTTCCGTTAATAAGTATAATTTTAAACAATGTTATGTGTTTTATTTATATTTACATTTATTGTAGATTAACACGAAACAGTTGGTGGTTGGTGACAAGGCAGAAATTTTGTCAAATGGTCTCTCATCACTAAAAGGTTAATAAAAAAAAACTAATATATAGCTATCTATACAACATTAAATTCAGTCAAAAATCCTTCAATTAAGCCAAGCTCAAACGGTAGTTTAAACCCACATAAAGGGAATTGATACTGCTAATATTAAATTACAAATAATTCTGTCTACCCCAAAACAATAAATATAAAAGACGCAATGCTAGCAGATATTGTTTGCGAGTATTTCAACCGCCAAATATCCAAGGGATGGGTGTTAGCCAGCTTATGTCGGCCGGATTATACCTTGCCCTCTGAAATGACTTCATCAACGACTAATATCACTACATATTGTACATAAACTATTTTCTGGTTTAAACTGGATAAATATACTAAGCAAATTATTTTATTAGACGACCTATATGAAATGAAATGAAAATCGTTTATTAGCATAGGCACTAAAGGCGTGCGCTTGCTCATCGTCAGACTCTACAATGGCTTCGGAAAGGCGTATGACGAGAAGAAGACCACAAGAAACTCGCCAATCATAATCTAATTAGTAATCATAGTTAATTAACAAAAATAAAATGAATTTTGATTCAGAATAAAAATTAAACAAAATTCATAAATCACATAATTCACAAGAATTAAAATTAGATTAGATCCACGGTGCAACCACATAGGTATCAGCCTACAATAATATGGGAGGTCACCAGTTCAATTCCCGGTATATATAGATAGATATATATATAGTTTATTTAAGGTTGGTGTGCAGAGAAGAGCCGATATCGTGACAATATGTAGACTGTTTTTCAGTAAAACACTTTTTCTTTTCAGGTACGTGTTTGTTCCTCGTTGACGTGACACACCATTCTAACATCAAAAATGCCAATTATATAATTATATATACATCTATGTTGATATCAGGTGACTATTAAACTATAAAACTGGTATTACCCAAATAAAAAATCAATATTAAATATGGAACGTGACGAGCACTAGGTATAAATCAAAGCAATATATCGTAAATCCGAAAGGAACAAGCGAACAAAGAGTCGTGATTTGATCAGACATCGCAGAAGACTCAGTTTTATTTGAATACACATCGCCTTACTGATTTACGCTATACGACCAACGATGTATAAATATAAGTGAGCTCACTTCGTTTGGAGGAGTTATAGAACTGGAGAAACTGATATGAAATAATATTGCTGATCAAAATGGATTTAAAATATAATTATCACAATGCATTGTAGCAATCAAAAGACAAGAAGAAACAAGAAAGATGACACTGACAGACTTAACGTCAAAACCTCAAATCTTCTTAAATAAGTATTTTCGGCTTGTAGAATCGACCGCCATAGAACTAACGTAATTAATATGAACTACTCTGAGATTTTGCAGCTTCATGGCGAACTATAAATTGTAACGGAATATTCTTTGTGCACATGCGACCATTACTTTTTATCCTAGTCCGGCACGTGACTACGCTCCGCTTGATGTTAAGCTCGAGTGCGGTCCGTGAGTGGAGATATCATATAAATTTCCTCGAGCAATAGTCTTATCCGACACTTCTCTATTTATTTAGACTTCGCGAACTTTCAACACTATTTTGCGATTATTTATATTAAAGAAAACTAAATGAAATAATGCCGTATCCATCTACTAAGTAATAAGATCTATGTATAACGGTTCGTATGCAATGAGTATCGTATGTATCGTTAGATTTGAACAGTTCCCTGTGTGATACCATCCGTCCAAGATACGAAGTACTATGGAAACAAATCATCTGATAAGCTCAAATTCAAGTATTCGACAAGCAAACAAACAACCTGTATATGTAAAAACGAAAAAAATTAAAATGATACTTCTGAAACTCGATCTAATTTTATTATTAGAAAACCGAAAGTAAATAAATTGTGATGTATTTTTTTAAATATAAATATTCTATTTATTGTTTATGATTCTCAAAGATATTAAATTACAATATTTTAAATACAAAGCACTGAGATTTCGAAATGTTTGCAGCTATTGGAATTCACATAAAATATTTTTAATTATTTAAATCAATTTCGCAAGATTTCTTTACGCTAATTCTTTACAAATATACATTACACTATTTTGTTTGTGATATTATATGTAGGTAGATATAATTAAGTTAGAAGTTGTTGCTGAATCTAAACTTCCTTAGTAGACAGTGAAGGCCTTTAGTGGAAGATTACGTTTTATCTTCGAGTAGAATTGAAGTCATGAATTTTAATGACGAAAGGGGGTAACTATTTTAGGGGTGACAGTAAAATTCTACAGAGTTTAATAAACACGAGAGCTAAGTCATGTTTTATTTCATTATTTAGTAATATTTTTAAGAGGGATAACTCCTATTGCAGATATATCTGAAGACGATTTTTATTATATTACTAGCTTTCATCCGCGGCTTCGCTCGCATTTGATTCATTAAATTAGTATCAGAGATCATTTCAATAGAAAAATATATAAAAATGACAGATGGAAATAAAAATAAATATAGAAAAATTCCAAACAGCTGAAACTATAGTCAGTTGGAAAGTATAGTAAAAAATATATATTTTTTTAAAATAAAAAGTATCCTATGTTACTTGTAGTACCTCTAAAAATATGTGTACAAAGTTTTATGATGATCGGTTAAGTAGTTGTTGCGTGAAAACGTAACAAACAAACTCACATTCACATTTATAATATTAGTAGGGATTATTGTGTTTATATTTATATATGTGTATGTATTTATTTTTATCTTTTTATTTGTTTTATATATTTACATTATTATTATTATTATTATGTGTATGTGTGTTCAGTTTTTTTTAATTTTTCTCTTCAAAAAGAATATTTTTATGTTATTTTTGATCTGCACCTATTTCCAAAATTCCTTTTTGCTGGCATTAAAGGTAAACATTAAGTTCGCCTTTTGTATGTAAGTGGGATAAAGTTTTAAATAAACAAATAAATATATTGAGATAAATGTACATCATCTGCACTATACTATATATATATGTCGGTGAAAATATCTCTTCATAACCTAGATATAGCCTTATATTTGTTTTTTTTTACCTTCGATAAACCTTTTAATCAGAATCATCCATTTGAAGAGCCTTAGCAAATGTATGTGATTCATAGCATTAGCTTGAAACATTACCTTTTTTTCAATAAATTGTATCTACTATCACATATATTTATTTTGATCGGATGTTACAAGTTTGAAACACAGAGGGCGTGATTAGCGATATATTATTGTTACTTGCAGTCTATTGGAACGGCTCTCGGTCTATATCTTAATGGATTAACATTGTCTTCGGGTTGAAATTACAAGGTTAATCTTAATCGTGAAGGAAATAGCTTATACCGATGTCATTTTCATCTGTGACAGGATTAGGATACTTAGTAGGCGGATTTGATGTCTTAAATTAATAGGTATAGGTATTTATAGCTATTATGTATCAAATTATCTTTGCTGTAGTATGTTTAGACGTAGACACGGTTTGCTTGTTAATGAATATAATAGAAAATAAAATATTATTTATCAAAAGTTTTAACACTAGAAAGACCAGCGCCGTCAATTTGACGGCACGGCGATTTTATTCTTAAATATTTTACAAACTATGTTTTTGTTTCTTTTCGTATTTTACTACTTTTCCTAATTTGTTATTGGCTTAAATCCATGTAAAAAAACCATTATTATATTTGTGGTATATGAGATTTCTTTACGTCAATTTGACGGCTGCGGTCTTTAAAGGTATAGTATGCAACCCGACACTTCTAGTGTTAAAATGTCCAGAATTTTTTATTAATATATAAGCTTAAAATATGCTTTATTGAATTATAACAATAAATGTTTAAATATACTTCACTGTAATAAAAATAAATAACTTTGAATACTAACACCTAGTAAGATCTAAAATAATAAAATGGCATGTAACCACAAAAATTCAAATAGTTTTATACTGCATATATAAAAATGACAGACGCAAATAAAAATAAATATAGAAAAATTCCAAACAGCTCAAACTATAGTCAATTGGAAACTATAGTAAAAAAATACATATATTTTTTAATAAAAAGCATCCTATGTTACTTCTAGTACCTCTAAAAATATGTGTACAGTAATGCCCCGCATTACGCTAGGGATATGTTCCGGAAAAAATCGCGTTAACTGAAATTCCCGCGACCATAGAGAAGTTGATGACTACATTATGTTTATACACACTCTTTCGCATAATTTAATAATAAATTTGAATTTCGTGTTATAGTGAAACCGCGCATAACGGGGTCGCGTAAAGCGGGGTATTACTGTACAAAGTTACATGATGCTCGGTTAAGTAGTTGTCGCGTGAAAACGTAACAAACAAACTCACATTCACATTTATATTAGTAAAAAGGGATAGTAGGGATAACAGATAAACAATGCCTGTGTTCTCAAATACATTCACGAAAGATAGCGTCATTAGACCATTTAATACGTTGTAGATTGTACATAAGTCGAGGTTGGTTATAGAGATCATCAATCAAGTTTTATACAACTACCCTTGGTAAATGGTAAACTTTGCAAAAAGATAAACTTTCACTACACGACATTGTTAACGACTTTCTAAGGAATAAAACTACATCAATTTGTTTTATAAATCTTTTAATGATAATTTTGGTTTAGTAGTAACATTGTTGACGTGATTTTTTGCCAATGATAGCAATCCATTGCAACTGTTTACTGTCATCTAGCTTATTACGTTCTGTTATTTAAAATATAAATAACAGAAAGAAAAAAAATGTAAATTAATGTTTAAACTAGATATTTGATATGTAACATATTACTATTTTATTTTGATTATTGTCTAATGGTTGCCGTGTTTGAAGATTTGTAATTGAAAACTGCATACAATGGAATAAAATACAATTTATGCGCTCAATCCTATTTGGTTCGAAAACGACATTGAGACCTTTATCTAACCAATTATATAGATACTTAAAATGCACTTCTGAAATAGCTTTTAAAAACGTCATTAGAAAGGAGGTTTGGTTATAGCAACCCTGATATATGACCGTTATCCGCCTTTTGTTAATCTGCGAGTGAAAAGAAATATTAATCGGGTTGATTAGGCGGATATACACCGTCTAAATATACTTCCTTTATATCCGGTTACTTTACAACTAATTTAGTAAAATAGTTGAGATTTGGCATGCTTCGCAGTCTATATCTATATCTATATATATAGTCTCTGGTCGTGTCGCGATTGTCTATTGACGTTTTGAAAAGTTGCTTAAAATATCATTTCTTTAATTTCAGGTTGGTAATTCAAATTGTCTTGTAAAATTAATATGTAAGTGTTAATAAAAATATACTTTAATTTCAGTTACAGAAGTTGTTTTGGTTTACTAAACTAAGGAAATTGTTCAAAATTATTTTTGCTTATAATTCCCGCTACAACATTCAGTAATTTGTCTCGACGCGTTTCGCCACTTCACGTGGCATCATCAGGATACGTGCGGTCGCTTCGGCTTCGCTTCAACGACTGAATTATAAGTAGTTGTTTCAGGCGTAACTTTGCGGAAATCCATATTAAAGGATTTTACTTTACTAAACTAAATCAAAAATTGTCTTATATATGTGTTTGAAAGGGCTGAGGTCCTAACACTATATTGCCCTAAATATAAGAAAGTATGATTAAACATTTACATAGTTATTGTCGTAATTAACTAGACAGTGATAGGCTCAAAACTTTACAGGCTCAGACCAATAACCGCTAGCCAAAACGACAACAAGTCCAATTTAAAGATTTGAAATCAAATTGTAATCCTTCTGAGAAACATCTTCAAAGTTAACCAAACGTTAACTTACCTCGAAACTTTTGTACAGTCGTGGAAATTATATCTTGTCTTTTATAATATTTTATGTAATTAGTTGTCTCAGGCGTTACTTTGCGGAAATCCATATTAAAGGAAATTTCAAAATTATTTTGCTTATAATTTCCGCTACAACATTCAGTAATTTGTTTCGACGCGTTTCGTCACTCACGTGGCATCATCAGGATACGTGCTGTCGCTTCGCTTCAACGACTGATAAACTTCATCATCTTTATGTACCAAACTATTTGTATATACTATATATGGTAAAATGACTAACTTAAAAATATTTATATAGCTTACTATCGTGATTATTTCGGTTAATTATATATTGTTATGCTATTAAAATTTTTAAGCACCAATTTAATTTTGGTTTACCTGCTTTGATACTAGAGATTAAATGAATTTTTTTAAGCATAGGCACTACAATGCCTTCGGAAAGGCGTATTACAAGAAATACTTTAATTATAGTCTGTACATGAAATAATTAACAAACAAAAAAAAAAGAATTTTAATTCAAAGAAAAAAAAAAGTAAATAACAATCCATAAATTTAATCAGTATAGATCTCATTAAAATAATACATAATTAAGTACAAGACAATTGAAAACAAAACAATTGTACTATGAACCCAATCACATGTTCCTTGAATGGTAAACCGTTAACTTACGCGAGTGTACTTTAAAGTTTGTAGGTGTTGAAACCCTGTATAATTTGAACATTGATTAACAGCTCCACAAATTCACAGATTTTGTCTTACCTAGCAGCTGTCAAACTTGCTAATATAATGTATAATATGATTAACATAATTGAAACATTTTATTTTAGTCTAATACGTTTAGATTTTATTATGTTTTTAAGATTCTTAAGTCACCCCTATAGATACGTGGTCTAGTTAATTCCACAAGAGGCAAGCAACACAATGGAGCCTGTTTTCGCTGCTCCTCTTAGATAACTTAATACCGTCTCAACGTGAAATTCAGCTGCTTAAATGCGACACCGGCCATCTAAGCCGATATTATCACCACTTGTTTTCAGGTGAAGTAATTAAATTTTATTTTATAAGTATTTTCTTAGGCTTTATTTGATTTTTTAAAAAATATATCAAAGACTACATTTATAGAGACATTCACAGGGAACAATCGCCTTCTCTATGCCGGCTTGAGTAGCACATATATGTAAAATAAATTCAAACAAAAAATTATTCAGCAAAAAAATAAAATAAAATTATATCTACAATATGTAAAAGTCTTTGTAATATTCAAAAAGGTTTCGGTTGTAGGCTACTTTATCATTTATGCCATTTTGCTCTATCAGTTAGGCCTCCTCTATTCGCACTAGTCAAACTCGCACGGTTCGTGCGAACGTACAAAACTATGTACTATGTAAAATGTTACATAATTACTTGATATATAAAAGATATTCTTTTACAAACCGAACACTTATCTAACAAACAGCTTCGTTTGTATTAAAGTTTAAGATATTTATTCACTCAAAAAGAATTACATAAATTCACTTAATTGAGATACTTATATAAAATTTATAAATAAACATAACGTACATAGACTTAATATATCGTATTATATGTACTAGAATATTTACTACACCATTACAAGGCACTCAGACCCGTTATATGTTTCTTCAATTCATATTTAAATTTGGAATTATTTTTGTTATTAGTTATAATAATCGGCAATTCATTAAAGGTTTAAAATGAAAAAAAATGTTTCTGGCTTAATTTGAAAAAAGTTTGAAAATGAGTCTTTAAGTCTGAAATAATCAAATTTATTTTTCGATTAGAGCCCATAAAAAACAGATTGATAATGTTTTGATAAATTTTTGTTCAAATCTATCCGAGAAAGGAACGTCCCATATATTATTAATAGTGATTTTTTCAATTACATCCTGTATACTGTTAAAGCTAGATTGGAGTTACACTACTTAAGCTGTGGGCATATCACGAATTTTAGTCTGGCTTTCGAACCGAGTTCGCTTCAAGCGATTTGTATGGAAATTTGAGCAGCGCCACCGCGTGCAGATTTGGACCTACAATATTTTAGATACTTTTTGTTAATTTTCGAACGTCTCGATCTTTCGTTCATTTGATAGATTGCTGGTGCTCGTTAGTCGTTAGTATAAATTCATGATCCCGATTGCTAACGGATCCGTTTTACTTGTGACAGCTCGATTCGAAAGCCAGACTAAATTCGTGATAAGCCCACTGGAGTCAAGTAAGCACGTTAACTACTAAACTTGAAAAACACATAACAAAAAAAGGTCCAAGAATTTTCGTGCGAGTGAAACTCTCACAAGTAGATTTATGAATCACTATCACTATTCATAGCAGGCACCGCAACTCATTAATCTCCCACCATGATGAATTTTGGGTGAAAATTGTTCCACATTTCATAGCTTCATGCTAAAATCATATTTCTTTTTTTTTTGTTGTTGTTGTAACAAGCAGTTTTGAATCACCTTTATTGATAGTGTCATAAATTTTAAACAATATTGATTGTCATTGTAAAATATTTGGTTCCATATTTAAATGTTTGAATCATTGATCAAAAACATTATATTGCGTACGCTGCGGAAATTATTGACAATAGAGCAAAGTGTTATGTTACAGTTTTATAGAGGACATCAATATCTACAAAAAATGTGCGATACCATATGTCTAACTATTACAGTTATCTCACAATAACCACTTTTTCATGTTAAAATATGCAATAGTATATTTATACTATAAAAATCTCGGAAACCGCTTGACGTACAAAGATGAAATTTGACAGAGAGGTAGTTTTATAGTTAGTAGATAGCTATGAACGGATTTTGCGACAGATGTGTGATAGGCATTTTCTGTTGATTGAAATATGAAACATTACTAAACTTCATAGTACTCTATATCTTCATTATTACGTAGACATAGTCGCGGGCAACTGCTAGTATAATATATCGCTGAAATTAAGCAAAGAGATATCAACAATGAAGATTAATGTTTAAATCTAAGAAGAAAATCAAGTAGAAGTAATTCATTGAACTTCATTTAATTATGTTTGAAAACTTCCACATTCTGGCTTCATATAATTTGACTGCGGACAAGAGACTCATAACCGCGTATTTATAATCCTCAGGCTTTAAGTAAGAAATGCGATTCTTCAATTCAACTATGGAACAGGCGATCTGCTATCTCTTTCTATCACGTTTAACATAATACTTAAATAGAGTAGTAACCCAGTGAGCTTAGTGAGCTTAGAGTAACCTTGCTCGTATCTCAAAGCACCGTATGCTGCTGCGAATGTAGATCGGGGCGCATGTCAAAGCAAAATATCGCTTGTTCAGTAGCTTGTATCTCAAAACACTCGTATATCGAGATACCACTGTAATATTATATGTAAAATATACTCGCAAATTAATTAATAAATAAAGCCATAGGGTCAATACTGGCACTAAATTTAAAATATATTTTCTAGAAATCAATTATCCAGCAAGTATTTGTTTTGTGGACCATTTGGCGCCCGGGGTATGATGCCCCCTTACCCTTCTATCGCTACGCCAGTGCAGTAACCGTATTTATCATTTACAACAAATAAGACAGACGTGTTATAACCAGTGGGCTTATCACGAATTTTAGTCTGGCTTTCGAACCGAGTTCGCTTCAAGCGATTTGTATGGAAATTTGAGCAGCGCCACCGCGTGCGGATTTGGAACTACAATATTTTAGATACTTTTTGTTAATTTTCGAACGTCCCGATCTTTCGTTCATTTGATAGATTGCTGGTGCTCGTTAGTCATTAGTAAAAATTCATGATCCCGATTGCTAACGGAACCGTTTTACTTGTGACAGCTCGATTCGAAAGCCAGACTAAAATTCGTGATATCAGATCCTACACCCACATAGTTACGTATTTGCAGAATCACTAATTCAATAACTAATTTCGTATGTAAGTATCGAAGCGTGTTTCAGTCTCTATTCGTACTAATTCAGTCCTTCGTTAATGCCTCGCGTTGTACACTCGAAGCCATAACCTTAAATTTCGTGAGGTCTGTATTATTTCTGTCCCAATACTTGAGACCAAAAGTAAATATAACTTAACTCATACGAAACAATCTTAGTAGCTAATGAGAATTCAGACAAATTTCTGTTTATCTTTGACCCTTTTCATGTTGGAATTGTCGCTTCTCGACCGCACGCGATAGCCTATCTTTGCATTACAGAACTAAGTTTCCTTATTTTGATTCCCTTTTATATTTACAATTAAAACTATATTATTAATTATCAATTCTAATTATTACACTTTCTATCTCAGAAGGTTTATTTCAGATTCAAAGGTTAATTTACCACTTATTATATAATTATTCATCTTTAGACTTTAAAAAAGTAGGGTAGAAATGATTTTAAAATAATAATTTTAATAAAAAATAACAAAGTCATCGCGATCGCACCGAGTTAGTACTATTAAAACTTTCAATGATAGTTTTTTAAGTTCGTTAATATATGTTCCGACACTTCTGATATGTCAACAAAAATTACGGATTAGTATCTTTGCTTACTTTTAGTACTACGTTACAAGCGAAATAAAACGAAAATTGTTTATTAGCATAGGCATTAAAGGCGTGCGCTTGCTCATCGTTAGACTCTATAATGGCTTCGGAAAGGCGTATGACGAGAAGAATACCACAAGAAACTCGTCAATCATAGCCTGTACACAAATTAATTAACAAAAAAGAACTTTCAGAAAAAAAAGTAAATAACAATTCATAAATTACGTTATTCATAAGAATTGAAATTACATCAGATCTATGGTGTAACCATACAGGTATCAGTAAGCTTATCACGAATTTAGTCTGGCTTTCGAATCGAGCTGTCACAAGTAAAACGGACCCGTTAGCAATCGGGATCATGAATTTTTACTAACGACTAACGAGCACCAGCAATCTATCAAATGAACGAAAGATCGAGACGTTCGAAAAATAACAAAAAGTATCTAAAATATTGTAGTTCCAAATCTGCACGCGGTGGCGCTGCTCAAATTTCCATACAAATCGCTTGAAGCGAACTCGGTTCGAAAGCCAGACTAAAATTCGTGATAAGCCCACAGGCTACAAAATAGTATGTGAAACTAATCCAAATTATGTATTTATCAATAGTATTTTGTTAGGCGCCATACAATTATTATTTCCTTCAATTTTTAAAACTAACACTTCAATGCTTTCCTATACTATAATTAAAATTACATCTAGTTTGAAATAACAGAGGTCCTATTTATAATATATTGTATTGAAGTTATTTTGTAAGAAGGCTAGATAAATAAATAAACAAAAGAAAGAGTTGAATAGACAATAGTTCTATTAGACAGATACACCTAGCTGGTTTCCCCAATTGTAGCAGACCAATATTTAACACTGTTTATTTTAATTTTCATTGGCGAAAACTTTTATTGCCTTTTTTATTCCGATATGTAGTTAGCTGTAAGTTAAATTTAGTTAAAATTAGTTTTTTTTTTTAAACAAAACTAGATAAGAAAGTAGTATTATTATAACGTATAAAGGAAGTGAAAAAACCGGCGTAGATGCGGTTTAAATCGTAACAAACGTCACAAAGATGCTTAGTTTTAATTTATCAAGCTCCATGTATTTAGGGTTGTGACTGTTATTTGGACCGAAATGAAATGAAATGAAATTATTAGCATATGCACTGAAGGCGTGCGCTTGCTCATCGTTAGACTCTACCATGACTTCGGAAAGGCGTATGACGAGAAGAATATCACAAGAAACTCGTTAATCATAGTCTGTATATGAAATAATTAACAAAAAATAAATTAATTTTTTTATATTTTATTAATTAAAATTAATATTTAAATATAAAACAATTTAAAAAGTGAAAGTACCTCAATTAGGTACCTATCTTCAACAGTTTTTATTTAATGAAAAAATAATTGGGCAAAAGCGGAACACCCCTAAATGGCGAAAAGCAAAACGTTTTATGAAATACGAGTATCAGTCGCGAGATGTGACCGCCGGAATGCGGGCCACCAAAAGAAACAAAACACAAGGGGAAAATAGGTTGCATATAGCTTCCCGCTATAGGGCATGTATTATGGTTACAATTAGAAATGACAATGCCGTTCTTTTGCATGTATTAATTTATTCATGATTTTATAATTTACAGTATTACTTTATTGATTGTCACAACACGCTCTGGACACGTGTGGTCGCAAATTTCAGTATTGATCAATTTTTATTAGGATTTCTGGGATTTGTTTCCGCCTGTCATATCAAACTATAGTCTATGGTGCGTTATCTGTCATAATAAAACAAGAAAACGTGATAGTTTAAAGGAGTCTTATGATATCAACGTTCATTTTTTCTTTATCCCGTGTGGCTTTTCTCAGACAGGGCATATCCATCTTGTATTCAGTTTTCTTTTACTGTATCATTTATTCTAGAAATGCTTATGAATAAAATGTAGCAGATAAAAAAACTGGAGAAATTATGTTAGTAACTTCTCATAAAGATTTACTGTTTAAATATATCACTAGATGTTGCATTGGTCTTGTTTCACCACATTTTATTTTTTGACCACAATAAAATAATATTTAGTTTTTTTACATTTACATCTATAAATTACATTGGATATAAGGGGTATTTTTTTTTATCGATATCGAATGTATCGATAGTTATCACAACACTAATTAGTACCGACAGCATTTTGTTTCATTTTGACAGGTGTCAAAGGGGTCAGAAGTGGAAGTAAAAGTTTATACGATGTGGCTTCTACTATAATATCTTTTTACCTAGACCTTGGGGTATTATTCATGGAGACAATCTCGTATTTAAAAAAATTACGATTCTCAAACATTAATTTCGTTGAAGTCAAGCCGTCAAATAAAAAATATAGTATTCCACATTTAAAAAAGCAAAAGTCAATCCGTGATATTTTTATATCAAAATTTTTGAAGGGAAAATATTGAAATAGTCGAAAAATGTTTTGAGTAAATATTTATTAAATTTGATATCAGTATGGAAGAGGAAATTGCTCAGAAATGTCGTCCGGCTTTAACGCAAATGGTTTGTTCTATTCATATGCATTACTAAATTGAAATTGGCATCCGATGGCTTTGTTTATTTGGCAGACAATAATAACATATAAATCCATATACGAATATATAGGTACATATAACCTGACCTGACATAGGCGTTTAATTCGAGTCTAACCAATACATACTTGTATTGTTCTTAACCATATAGCACGATATATTCTAGTTTAAATTCCGAGTATTGCATGTAGCATGTGCGTTGATTTTCAAATGGATACAGTTTTTGTAGGTATATAAGCGATAGAAAGAGAAACGACCACTGTGTCGTGAACGGCAAAGGAGATAACTGCACCTTTTTTTATTAATTTACTTTTAGTAATTGAGCTCTAATATAGCGCTTTTACTCGTTAAAATATATATAAATTGAATAAATTATTATCAATTTGATTTAGCTGCTGTATACTGGCATTGTCCACTTACATACTAATGTCATAATAATATATAATAAATCTACTATGACGTAGAAGAATAGCTGCTGTATAGGGTCATTGTTAACTTATTATATACCGAGCTTTTTATCTATAAGATATTCATCTAACGTGTAATATGATTTTTCACACGTGCCTCAACTTCGACACGATAAGAATATATTTGTCCCTTTCTAATGATTGTTTCTTCTAGTCCAAAGTCCAATCTGTATCCATTTGAAGATTGTCAACTGTACATAATACAGATACACCGACTATGAAACTATAGTATGATCTGTGAGTAGAGATAAGTTCTATAACAAATGTCTGCCGTCAACAATCGTCTACGCTATCCTGGCTATTTATATGTAATTCTTAAAACAATCAAAGTACATAAATAGTAATAAAGAATCATATTAGCGTTGGTCTATTTTTAAAAGTTAAAATTCAGAGTCCATTACGTTTTTTACTCGACTCTTAAATCAAATTGGATTCCTTTTCCTGCGCAATGAACTGTGAACTTCAATACAAATTTATTTTTAAATAAACAATATGCGTCCATAAAAAAGTTTATGTTGGAAAATAAACAAAAAAGATTTACAATTATTTATTTATTTTTATTAATTATTACTAATAATTTGACTCAAGGGAAACAATTTAAAAAAAAATTAGTAGCTCTTGTGATGATATATGTAAAAAAATGTATATTCCTTATTATCTTACATTATCTGTAGATTCCTATCGGAACAATTGGACTTGTCATAATAGAATTATACCGAATAATACAATAATATGCAGCAACTGTAATAGCGGTTTGTTCACTTCAACAATAGATATAATAATATTAACACTAGACATCATTTGTTTTTACAGATTATCATTTGTAGCTTCATTTAGAGTGTAAAATGCTTTGTTAATTAATATTTGTTTTATACGTGTTTTTGTTACTTCACAAAACCAGTTGATTCGAGTTTTAAAATTGATTCATGTGTAAGAACAGCTTTAGTTTGAATTATGATTCAGGGTTGCTACTTAGGCGTACTTCGGACGAAAATACGGACGTTTTCTACTCAGGAAAACTTACGTAATCATTCTCGAAATTACGGATTTGACAGCAACGTCTCGACGGATAGACCACACAATGCTTATTTTATGGACATTTGACAGGACTTTTTACGGGCTTATGTGTCAAAATTCACATAAACTATAGAAGTGACGAATCACGAAACTTCGGATACGCCTGAGTAGCCCCCCGGTATTGAGATTCCAAACAATCCTTTGACTATATACAATATACATACTTAAAAATATGAATGAAACCTAAATGATAAATATTTTGTTCCAGAAAATCGTGTTGTAAACAAGCATTTATTATTTTTAACTTTATTACAAGTGAATATGGCTGTTGATTCTATCTCAAAACTTATGACTATGGACCAATACAATGCGACTGCAATTTATAATAAAATCGTATGTTATTTTTTAAAATATTTTTGTGTATGTATGTATGTATTTATTTCATACTTTTAATACCCATAGAATAGACGTAGAATTATTGTTCCAAGTGTATAGCTATAATATGGAAAAATAAACAACCTTAGCATTATATGTCCAAATTTATTCTGAAACATATAAGGCCCTATCTTAAGTAGTGGAAGCGATACTAAAGGTCGTTTTATCAAATACTTTTTTATGTTAACCACACCACGTGACGTCACTGAGGCTTCGTTTACCTGAATGTTAATATTATGCATGATGGTAGAGAGATTTAAAATAATAATAATAATAAATAGTATTGCATAAAAATTAAAAACAATAAATGCATTATTTTTATATTACAGCTTTAAGTAGCTCAACATCTAACATAACATATAGTAGATGCTTTTTCCTACAAGTCAAAATACAGGAAACATACTAGTATCTTTAACTAACTAGTGTTTTAATTTTGTTTTTTATTTTTGTGTTTGTTTGTTTTTTTTTATTTATTGCTCATTATTGTGTAACATCTAAACTATGTATTTTTGTAATTTTATTAGAAGTGTAGTACAGATACCCTTTATCATCTCGAGCATGCCGTCCTATCCTATAATTAAAATTTCATCTTTAAATATATATAACTCAAAGGTGACTGACTGACTGACTTAGTGATCTATCAACGCACAGCCCAAACCACTGGACGGATCGTGCTGAAATTTGGCATGCAGGTAGATGTTATGACGTAGGTATCCGCTAAGAAAGGATTTTGATAAATTCCACCCCTAAGGGGATAAAATAGGGGATGAAAGTTGTATAAATCTTCTTAGATTTTCGACTGATTGTACTGAAATTAAAGATGGGAGCTACTATGATGAAGACGTTTTTACACACGCTAAACAAAAATAAAGCCGCAAAAACTATACCTAATTAATAATAATACTTCTTAACGGGAGCGAAGCCGCGGGCAACAGCTAGTTTAGTTTATATAATAGTAGTCCTTTTTATAATATGTAGTCCTAAAGCAATTTTGTAGATAGGTGAAATAAATAAATAAATTGCAAAAATTAATGAAAATAAAATCGTGATTTCAACTTAAACGGTATTTATAGGAAATAAACTTAAATTATATGAAACGGCTGCGTGTGAACGATCAATGCATTTAAACTCGAGACTTGATCGTCTTTTATGTTGTAGTGAATAAAATAAATTCGAAATCAATTATTTGAGAGACTCAAAGATGCAACTGCTCGTATTTTTAAGCCGCATAAATACTTTTAAATATACGGATATGCGTGAATATAATATCGAATAAAAAGCATTGAGAAATAATAAAGTAAATGCGTAATTTAATTTTTTGGCTTTTTCGTAAATTGTCTAAATAAAAAATATATGCGCGCACTACACGTAACATGCTCGATGGTTCTATAATGGTACTTCCTAAGCTAAAAGGCAAGATGGAGAAAAATTGCATTTCAGAATAGGTTTATAGCTCTAATAGAAGTGAGATATGTATATAAAACGATTAAAGATAGATATCAATTATGAAAATGAATATGTTTTATATAAATAAATAAATGTAAACCCGTGAATATCAACGTAAATATACTTTTCTTAATTTAAAAGTTGTGCACGATTGTTTTTTATAAACGCGACCGCCATTTTGAATTTTGAATTAAAAACAAAAGAACGGAAGTTGTGTCTGCGTAGTCGTGTGGGTTGCCAAGCGAAGCATATAAAGTATTAATTAAAAAATTACGTTACTAATTGTTCTAATTATTTGTCAAATATTTAACATTAGTTCTAGAAGTATCTATAAATCTAGTAAAACTTGTTAAGACGAATGTAATCGCAATCCGTATGATACTAAGTCAAAGTGCAGTCCAAGAGTGAAGAATTTAAAGTATGATAAAATTACTATAAATGACAACTGAATGTAATGTAAACACACTTTTAAGTTCGAAGCTTAATGTTGCCTTCAGCACTTAAACATAGCAGCACACCAAATTGTCTTAACTTTTGACTGTTTTCTTAAATTATTCCACTTGTTACGTCTGGTGATATCACACTATAGAAACAAGACGGCGACTAAGGAGTAAAGAATGCGCTATACATGCTTCTGATTGGTGGAGTGCTCGACAGTTAGTAGGTAAGGCGGGCAGCGTTAGCGCGTCGGACGCGCTACGTTGGCGCCAGATTTAAATGTGACGCTAGCTCGCGATTGTTTCCCACAAAATAGAGCGAACAATGACTATTTTAGTAAATTTTATTATTATTATAGTTTAGAGCGTGTATAATGTGTATATAAATATGTAATTATGTATATTTTGTCTACAGATCAGTTTTTCGCGCTCATTCAATTCAAGGAATGGTGGAGATGGTATAACACCGACGCTGGAAGCAGTAGGGTCCTGGCTGCGTGCACATGAGAACGTCCAAGTGATGCTGGGCAGCTTCCTTGTCGTGTTCGCTATCTGGTGGATTGTACGATGTATTTTGTCACTCCTTATTAATCTCATTTGTCCGTTTGTTGTCGCGTTAATTGCTGTGGTAAGTTCTTAATGCTAAAACAATTAGGTATTTAGTTCAGATGTTTTGACTGTAATTTTCATTACTCTGTAATTATTATTATTATTGTTCTTTCTATTTTTTATTATTTTGTTGTATATATTAGTTTAAGTTATATTTAGAATGTAAGACGAATGTGCAGCGCCAAGACAAACCATCACTGGTTTTTGGCGCCAAGGCAACACATTGTAAAAACTTATTTAAAAAATAAACGTTTTATTATTATTATTATTAATTAGGTACTAATCTACAGCAGGGCAGAATAGTCTAGTTATACCTGACGACTTTTAAGCCGATTCTGAAACACAACTAGGTCATTTCACAGATGTTGTATTTGAAAATGTTTGGACAATAAAGTATATCATTATTAAACAATTTAATACCCTTAAATATTAATAGTTTTAATTATGTAGTTTCTTACTATATGTGCTGGGATTTCTGCAAGATGGTTCATCAGCGGCTCCCTCTCTTAATTTTAAGTTTTGTAGATTTAGGCAAGGCACTATGGGGCTGATATGTTTAGACAGATAAAAGCCCCAAATATATTATAAAAATAAGTTTCTTATTAGAATTTAGATGAAACGATTATTATTGAACCGACGATCAAGTATAATTATTTAAGCTATGCCTACTTTTGTTGTGCTTATGTACCTAATTGTTGTGCGACATGTGACACATACTTGATTGTGTTTTGTTTCAGGTTTGTATTCCACAATTGAGAAAGCCGTTATTGGGTCAAAATTATCCAGCTGTCGCTAATCTATTGAGAAATATATTATTAAAAATGGCTGAAAATCTTAAAACACCATAACTCATTCGAATATTTGTAATTAAATACTTTATAGAAAGGCATTTTGTTTTATTAAAATGTAAATTTATAAAAAATAGGTTAGAAAAAGTTTCGCGATTTAGAGAAATATTCCTTTGCTTCCTGTAAAATTTTTAATATTTATACGTTAATAAAAATACGTTCCAATCAATATTGGTCCAGGGGGGCTACTCAGGCATATCCGAAGTTTCGTGATAGAGCCGTCATCTTTGTAGCTTACGTGAATTTTGACATATAAGCCCGTAAAATAAGCCTTGAGAAGCCTATCCGTCGTGACGTCGCTGTCAAAAGTGTTCCTAAGTGGAAAAAGTCAGTATTTTCGTGCGCTTGAGTAGCCCATCTGTTGCAGACTTTAAATCGTCTGTCTCATTAGAACAGGTATTTAATTAATTTATTGTTCTGTCTATTGTCCAGAAATAGAGTTCATTCCACAAATAACAGTTGGTAACTATAATTAATTCCTTTTGTATGCTCATAATTATAATAAACAATTTTGATTGATTAATTTTCTGTTCGCATTGTTAAGGTACCGGGCCTTTGATTAATTTAAATATTAGCTGTGTGCTTACAATTTGTCATTAATATCAAATTCAATGATTGTTATTATATTTGTCGTTTGTAATAACGATAATAATATTTTTTATGGCGTTATAGAGAGTTGTCGTTAAATGGAGAGAAGTAAAAATCTGATTTCGACGCTTTAGGGAGTTTTTCGTTAAATAGAGTGACGTTACATGGAGTTTAAACTACTTGGGTGTTTATTTCGTTTGTTCGTTTGTACCTAAAGCACATGCAATCCGTAATACTTTTAGCTTTAATTAAACATATTATGCACATATTATTAATGTAATTGTTCGCGCCAAATGCACTTGTGAATTTCCTCTCCCGCTTCCCGCTCTCCTCTCCTCGCCCCGCTACCATCTACCCGTTACTAATAAGTTGTACTGCCATTAGCCGGAAATTGGTGGCCACATTCGCTTCGAACTAATA
Organism: Tineola bisselliella; assembly: GCA_028551675.1. Classification (NCBI taxonomy): domain Eukaryota; kingdom Metazoa; phylum Arthropoda; class Insecta; order Lepidoptera; family Tineidae; genus Tineola; species Tineola bisselliella. The sequence continues at coordinate 36,594 of JAPWLS010000850.1, read as the reverse complement.
ATTAATAAACTTACTTCTGTAATAATAATAATTATGAATATACAAACAATATGTTCACCTTATCATCTCACTGTGACCACACTCCACGTGACGTTAGGCTAGAACACGATCCAAGCGTAAGTAGCTATGAACGTAGACATATCCTATTAAAATAGTCGGAACTAACACTTTTGCAGTTTTCGTTTTATTGTTGAAATAACTTTAAAATATATTCTCCATCTTATAAAAAAAAAACAAATTCCAAATTCAAATTTATTTGCCATAAATATGGTTAGTCGTCGAGGTGAAGCCGAAGCGACCACACGTATCCTGTGATGCCACATGAAGGGGCGAAACGCGTCGAGACAAGTTATTGCATGTTGGTGGAGGTTATTTTCCTTCATCGAGCTAATGTAGCGGGAATTATAAGCAAAGTAAATTTAAATAATTTACTTTAATAAATATTGTCAGTAAAGTAATGTTAGTAGTATCACATATTTTACACAGGCTTGAAAATAATTCAATACAATAAAAAATTACTATGTCAACCTTAAATGCTAAATAATGTCAAATTAAATTAAATTTAATCGCTCTCTTGTAAAATTGTGATATTTATTCATAGGACCCGGAGATAATATCGGCATGCATAACTTGCCATAGACATGTTTGGAAGGCATTATACTCTCTACTACCACAGTTTGGATACGAATAACACTAGTTTACAAATTAAAATAAAAGTCATGTCCTTTCAATGTATTCTATATCGTTGTATTTAGTAGTAACAACTAAACGTAAACATATATTTATTTTATTTCTATCGCGTCTATAAATCAAGTTCTTATTACATCTTATTTTCAAACTACCCACAAGTTGGTTTCGATTTTATTTTAAAATTTTGATGCTGTGTGGTGTTTAGTTAAATAAATATTTGTTTTTATAATGTCAAAAAGGTTGTGTAAAGTACATCCTGATCGTTTTTGTTATGTGTGTGGTGAATTTATAATATCTAAAAAAGGATATCCCATAATGGAATCACTTAAAAATGCAATTTTGGTTATTTCAAAATGACGTGTTAGATTTTTTTTATAATTTTTCTGAAACTCAGTGCACCTCAATTGTTAAGAAAAAAAAAACGTTTCATTTGAAGGACAAAAACCTTGTAAACTAGTGTAATCACTGTTAAATTCATTACCATAAATTCGGAGAAATCTTCTTCCCTTATCAATGGCTTCAGATGTTCGGTGAGAGCTATCAATTAAATGTAAGTTAAACTTCGTTGAGAAATTGTAATATAAATTCCATCGTTTGTTATTATTTGCATAAATCAGAGAAATAAAACAGATATTGAATATTCCCTTAATTGCGAGCTCCTTGGATGACAACAAAAGGAGCGGAGATCGCGATGGGCACTCGGCTACCTTACTATTTGATAAAGAACTAATTCTCGCGGTTCAATTCATAAGATGTAGCGATAAGCGGAGCGATTTACGATTTTTTTTTATTGTCTACGTATGAGTACAGATGATAGACCAAAAATATAACTAAAAAAATACATATAATTTGGCATTTATTTACAGTGTTCTGGTATGAAATGAAATGAAATGAAATTAGTTTATTAGCATAGGCACTAAAGGCGTGCGCTTGCTCATCGTTAGACTCTACCGTGACTTTGGAAAGGCGTATGACGAGAAGAAGACCACAAGAAACTCGTCAATCATAGCCCATATAATATATATGCAATCCGTAAGCGAATACAACTGTTACCATAGAAAAATTCTATGCCAATAATGAATTATTATAATAATTAAATCAATTTGTACCATACTGAAGTAAATGGAGACTGGAAACGGACGGAAGCATCAGAGTAGATTGCAATAATGCTTTTTTTTTTAAATTACACTATGTTTTTCATCTCTAGGCTAGTTATAAAGTAGCTGGATCTATCGGGACAAATCTGATATAGAACCAGCAGTAGTAACTGCTGTATTTGTTAACAGACTATATTCCAGCTTATGTGTGGTCATATGCTGGAAGTATTTTTTGAAGGAAATTATTTAAAATTATTTTGCTTATTATTCCCGCCACATTAAGGTCGATGAAGGAAAATAACCAACTTGCAATAACTTGTCTCGACGCGTTTCGCCACTTCACGTGGCATCATCAGGATACGTGAAGTGGCGAAATGCGTAAATGAAATAAATTATCAATTTGATTTAGCTGCTTTATACTGGCATTGTCCACTTACATATTAATGTCATAATAATATGTAATAAATCTACTATGATGTAGTAGAATAGCTGATGTATAGAAGGGCATTGTTATCCTATTGTATACCTAAAGGTAAATAAACAAATGACATTGGTTATGTCCAAGTTTTTTTTAAAGATATTCATCTAACGTGTAATATGATTTTTTAATAAGTTTGTTTTTTTATGATTTTTTTGAACCGATAATGAGGGAGGCTACTAATATCATCGGGCAGCTTATTATATGACTTTATGCCAATCCCGAAGAAACAACGACTCGTTTTACGGAGAGGAAATTAGGAATGTGCAGCTTATTACTTGGTATAGTATCTACATTTAAAATTAAGGTTATGATTCTCTTTGAAGGAAATTTACTCCAGGCTTCAGAGTAAACGATGATTAGCTAAATCCTGTTAAAACTATGCACACAAGCGCAAACTTGGGTTTGCTGAAATTTTGTTAATTATGTACTAAGTAAGTTAAAGTTTGTTTCTTAATTTTAATTAACGAAATATATTATTTAACGAGCTCGTTTCATTTAATAAAATAATGTGAGGATTTATTTAATTAAATTTAACCCGAATAAGATTAATTATATTTTGTGGGAGATAATTAACGTGTCTGTCCGTTTTTAATCCGGCAAGTCTTAAGTTTGATTTCGGGTCGGAAAAAATCAACTCGTTCATGAAAAAAAATACAAGGCAATACAAATTATATACTAATGCTATTTATTTATATAATAACATTTTTCCAATCACTTTCAGAGAGTTATTTTGTTTAGAAAGAATTGCAGCTTTCATGGTTTCGTCGAAATTAAAATAAACGCTGTTATATGTCGAATAAAGGTTTATAAATTCAGTAAAACATATTTGCGAATAACTTCTGCCATCAAGGCATTCATGCTACAAAAGAACAAAAGTTTTTTTAAACCTGAAAATATCCTTAGTCACTACTGGTAAAATAATATATGAAAGAATTTTATTAGAGTAATTTAAAGTGACACTATATATATATACAGGGTGTCCCAAAACTCAACGATAAGCCGGCACCAGTGGGTGGACCCGCTCTTCACTGCTCGAGAAAAAATAAGAAAAAAAATATATCTAATTTTTTTTTGAAAATACTAAGTAAATTCTGAAAACCTTCGAAAATTGACACCCTATATGATATTTTCAAGTGCCACGACCACAAATTTACAAATATTTCAGATTTTTTTTTTGTATCGGCAACCTAAGTAGTACTGCTATCCATTATAACCCTTACAAATTTCAGAATGCCTGTAGTTTTTACACAAAAATGAATCAAATTTCTTTTTTTCCCTAAAATTTTGAAAGATTTTTACCTTCGGTCCACTTTAAGTCATCGTGGTGTAAAAAAAAAGTATGGACACTACTATGGCAAGTTTTTTCAAAAGTTGACGCAACTAACCAAGATTCCTAAATGGTATAATACTCTAGGAAAACTAATCACAAAAAAAAATATGCCTGTCATTTCTAAACAAGAATCAATTTTGAAATCCTTCGAAAATTGACACCCTATATGATATTTTCAAATGCCACGACCACAAATTTACAAATATTTCAGATTTTTTTTTTGTATCGGCAACCTAAGTAGTACTGCTATCCATTATAACCCTTACAAATTTCAGAATGCCTGTAGTTTTTACACAAAATGAATCAAATTTCTTTTTTTCCCTAAAATTTTGAAAGATTTTTACCTTCGGTCCACTTTAAGTCATCGTGGTGTAAAAAAAAAGTATGGACACTACTATGGCAAGTTTTTTCAAAAGTTGACGCAACTAACCAAGATTCCTAAGTGGTATAATACTCTAGAAAAACTAGTCACAAATAAAAATTATGCCTACCATTTCTAAACAAGAATCAAATTTCATAAATTGTTGTTGTTACTAGTGATCACTTTTACTGTGAAGTTATAGGTTTTGTTGCTGAAAAATGTTGATTGAATCAAAACAAATAGTAATAATTTTACATTTATTTTATTAAAGTAAATGTTCGAATTGTTTGCCACCGACATTAATACATGCTCTACATCGTTTTAAAAAAGATCGTTTTATTTTCCGTGCATATCTTCCACTATTGATATAATTCGTAGCCTGATTGATTTTTTGGCGAAGCTCGTCCAATGTTGCAATGGGTTTTGAGTAGACCCTGTCTTTAAGACAACCCCAATAAAAGAAGTCCAGCGGGTTTAGATCGGGTGAACGAGGTGGCCATAAGATAGGACCAAGTCGCCCGATCCAATGCCCTGGATACTCTCGGTTTAAGTATTCTCGCACAGGACGGGCAAAGTGGGCTGGGCAACCATCATTTTGAAGCCACATGTTTTGTAGATCATTTATGGGCACATCGTCTAATAATTCTGGCAAGTCATTTTGTAAAAAGTTTAAGTAGCTATTACCATCCACGTTTCCTTCTAGCTCAAATGGCCCAATCACTTTTCCATTTAATATGCCCGTCCATAGGTTAACCTTGAATTGATATTGGGATTTGTCTTGTCTCATCAGGTGAGGATTTTCATTGCTCCAGCTATGTAGGTTGTGAAGATTTAAATAGCCATCTGTCTTGCAGGTTGTTTCATCAGACCATAAAATTTTATCTAAGAATTGGGGATCTTCCCTGTGCTTTTGCAGCATCACACGGCAAAATGCGGACCGGAGTGGATAGTCCCGCGGTAATAACGTCTGCACACGCTTGTAGTGGTATGGGTGAAGCCTGTGATGTTTTAAAATTCGATGTGCAGAACTTTTTGGGATTCCCGTGGCTGCTTCTATAGCACGTACCGAGGTAGTTGTATCGTATTCTATTTCATTGAGAACTTCTTCATCGCGTTTCAATCTAGGTCTTCCAGTGTTTCTTCTGTCAGATGGTAAACGACCCTCCGAAAATGCTTGATGCACATTAATAAATACTCGATAATCCGGATATCTTTGAGCATTCGGGTACCTTTCTCGATACAGTCTGCTAGCAGCGTTAGCATTGCATCGGCATTCTCCATAAACAAGGTGCATATTAGCGTATTCCAACGATGTGTATGGTAAAGGCATGATACGAGAGCCACGTCAATTGAATATGGATCGATCCGCAGTAAACAAAGAAGCACAGCGTACTGATTAGCTTAGATGAGAACAGCAATTTCTTTACCTGCACTATTGTTATTCAACAATGAACATGTATCTACCTATCTCTCTCTAACGTTTAAATTGCCACGCACAATGTTATATTCAAATTCCAAGAATTTGCAACATAAAACATGTTTTATTGACCACAGTAAAAGTGATCACTAGTAACAACAACAATTTATGAAATTTGATTCTTGTTTAGAAATGGTAGGCATAATTTTTTTTTGTGACTAGTTTTCCTAGAGTATTATACCACTTAGGAATCTTGGTTAGTTGCGTCAACTTTTGAAAAAACTTGCCATAGTAGTGTCCATACTTTTTTTTACACCACGATGACTTAAAGTGGACCGAAGGTAAAAATCTTTCAAAATTTTAGGGAAAAAAAGAAATTTGATTCATTTTTGTGTAAAAACTACAGGCATTCTGAAATTTGTAAGGGTTATAATGGATAGCAGTACTACTTAGGTTGCCGATACAAAAAAAAAATCTGAAATATTTGTAAATTTGTGGTCGTGGCACTTGAAAATATCATATAGGGTGTCAATTTTCGAAGGTTTTCAGAATTTACTTAGTATTTTCAAAAAAAAATTAGATATATTTTTTTTCTTATTTTTCCTCGAGCAGTGAAGAACGGGTCCACCCACTGGTGCCGGCTTATCGTTGAGTTTTGGGACACCCTGTATATATATATATATATATATATATATATATATATATATATATCAACTTTTTAGGTTTGTTTTTAAGAATATCACATTTATAATATACCTAAATCATAAATCATTATTTCGCATAAGCCTTTAGGCTTTTGCGCATGGTCAGAATCTACGAAAAGAAATTACAACACGTCAATCATAGCTCGTAAAACAATGTTAGTATTAGTAGGTATAAGCCTTTTTAATGAGCGTTTGTTCAATACGCTGTGAAAATACGTTATAGGGTTTTGATTAACTGAATCGTTTAACTGTAAAACAAACGTCTGATAAAGTCATTCAAAATAAGAGCAATAATAAGCCTTTTAAATTAATTAAATAACCTTAGACATTAATCACTACAAGAACTTGGTGAAGGCTTAAATTGTTTGCTCCAATAATAGCTTTATTATAAACAGTGTGTACACAGACAATAGTGTGTTAACAAACCGGAACTTTGTATAGGATGTTCGAAGTTAGGTTACAGAGGAACTTCGCTCATATAAGCCACGCCGTAATTGTAATATGGGTGTTTACTTTAAACGCTTCTGAGTAGAATAATCTTTGTTATATTGTAACAAGAGAACAGAACAGACTTCGACAGACTGTACTGTACCGGGTTGACAAAAATTTCGGAGAAATGGGATGAAAATCGTTTATTAGCATAGGCACTAAAGGCGTGCACTTGCTCATCGTTAGACTCTACAATGGCTTCGGAAAGGCGTATGACGAGAAGACCACAAGAAACTCGTCAATCATAGCCTGTATATGAAATAATTAACAAAAAAAACTGAATTTTAATTCAGAGAAAAGGAAAAATAAATAATTTTTATATAAAAATATATAGCTAACCTATGCAACAATAAATTCAGTCAAAAATCCTTCTAGTAAGCCAACAGTAAGCCAAGCTCAAACACTAGTTTAACCACACTCATGTAATCAATAATTTTGTAGTAAGCCTTTTTAATTAGCATCTGCTTTATAATCCTTTTCAGTGAAGTAGTGGGGAGACTTGTGGACAGAACTTTGACTTCTAAATTATAAATCAATTTATTTCAATTTTATTTCACTATTACTGGAATTATATTTCTGGTTTAAATATATAGAACTTCAGAGAAACTGATGTGAAATAATATTGCTGATTAAAATGGATTAAAAATATAATTATCACAATGCAGAAAGAACAGAAGAAAACAAGAAAGATGGCACTGACCGACTAAACGTCAAAACCTCAAATCTTCTTAAATAAGTATTTTCGGCTTGTATAATCGACCGCCACAGAACTTATATATATAACAGTTATACCTATATCATATTATTATATATGTTCTAGCTTTTTTTTTTCTCTTACCAACCATCAAGTAATCAGCCAGTAAATCGCTTTGTACACACATAACTATTTAAATAAAGTTATTATTAATGAGCTACTCTAACCTAACCTAACCTAACGTTTACAAATACGTTTAAGTTACGAATATTTATAAGTTTATCATTAGTTAAAAGTTAAAAACGTCGACACCTGACAAAATGCAACGAAAGCCAATATTGATGCCGCAAGGAGAACCGTTTAATATCAGAAAGAAACCCTGAGATTTTATTACTAAAAAAGTCACGTTTGCACCAAGCACGTGTAACTAACCGGCTGTGAACGATATTTTTCTCTAACTCCTTTTGCACTAGTTTATTTTTTTTTTTACAGGAGGACAAATACCTAAGGCTTTATTACGTGATACAAATCTAAAGAAATTCACATTTTCAGGTTTTAATATAATATTACTCATTAAATAATTGTGAGTATGATGATTTAAATTTTCTTTAAATAAAAAAAGCGTTTTTTATATATGAAGTACACTCCATCAGACATTAAGCTAGAGTATGGTCCATGAATGGAGACAACTGCTATAACAGACAACACTCGCCTCCACTATGCCGGCTTGAGGAGACGAAAGGTTGACAGGACCACTCATCAGCCTGCTCACTATTTATTTTAAACTAGCTGTTGCCCCCGACTTCGTTCGCGTAGTTATGAAGATATAAAGTACTATGAATTTTAATGATGTTTCATATTACAACGACGCCTGCCCTCACGTGAATACCCGTTTGGAGACCTCCTTAATCCGTTAATAAAATGTTAAAAAGTAGTTATAGTGACACAACTACAATAGATAGATATATGCTATCTGGATTTTTTTTGTAGATATTGATATGTTCTTTAATATTGTAGAACATTTTTTTGTTCTATCATCAATAGCTTTCGCCGCGCATGCGATGAAAGACATTTTATGGCAATTTTTGGCAACCTTGAGTCATATTATTGTAGTTTTAGTAAGGATCCTTATTTTTTTCCTGTAATTTATATAGCCTATATTGATCACTGATAATATAGCATTGAAATGGTGAAAGAATTTTTGAATTTTAATTCGTTACAAACATACAAATTTTTTTTCTTTATAATATACTATCTATAGATGTATTAATGTATGCATGTTACGTTTGCAATAAAGTATTGACTTTAATGCGTCAGCTATAGTTCAATGTATTATATATCCGTTCTTTTAAGGATAGGAAGATAAGAATAAATCTAGGTCCCAGATAAAATATGGCGTGTTCGGTTAAGTTTTGGGCGAACTCTAATCTTTTGGTCAACAGCACTTTTTCAACTAAATGGCTTTTTGCTGACACTCCCAGCTAGATCGTTTTCTTTTGCGACAATTCGATTGTTAACGATTTTATCCAAGATTATAATAATGACCAAGTTTTTTATGCTAACGAGATTTAATATTTTCTGAACATCTTTGTCACGCCTCCTGGGTCCGAATTTCAGAACAAATACTTATTCGTAATTTTTATAAACATATATATTCTAAGCCTAGATGTAGGTAGGTATATGTTTTTTTGCCCTTGCATATAAGCCCATATGTATAAGAGTTCATTTCATACGATTAACTATTATACCTCGTTTATTTAATTAAAAATAATACAATCGCTCATTATTATTATTATTATTTTATCAGAAAATCTAAGTATAATTTTTTATCGACTTTGATCGACCGACAGTCCTGCCAAGAAAGCATTTCGGTTCGTGGAACGTAGGTCTTTCTCTACCTACAACTAATTTTCTCAACATTATTTTATATATATACCTATACATGTATAGATTTTGTAAAGACCAACTAGTAGGTTTGAAATCACGAATCGCAGCCAAAATTAAAGCTATAAATATTCAAGAAGAATCAAACATTAATACAGTAGAACTAACAACTTTTCAAAATCAAACCCATCTCTAAACAAGTTCAAAACTTAAAGTGCACTTACGTACACCCCGCGAACAAATTACTAGAAGGAACTATATTCCTGGTTGGTTGGTCACCCTTATTTATTTATTTCACCTACCTACAAAATTGCATTAGAACTACATATTATAAAAAGGATTACTATTATATAAACTAAATGAAATTTTAATTATAATAAAATTACAAAAATACATAAAAATAAAACACGAGAACCAAATAGATGTAAGGAAGAGGGGAGAGAAAAAAAACCCTTTACAGCTATAAAATGTAAGTTGGTAACAGTCGTTCGAAACAATTCGTCCAATGTTCTTTTGTTTTATTCTTAAAATAAACTCCTAAGACGCGGTTAGGTCGCTTCACTCTTTAAAAGAACATACAAAGATAGACAGAGATAGAAATAGTAAATTAGTACAAGCAAAAACTGAAGTTAAAAATACACCTAAAATTTCAGTAAAATATGTTATACATAAACACAATGTTCTATATCTTAGTTTTTAAAAACGATTATGTTTTATTCGAAGCAAAAATTACAAATAAAAAATTAATTCCGTAAATTAGAATAAATAAAAAAGATATACACTTAAATAGTTTCTTGTATCCAAATTTTAGTTGATCAAACTGTAATTAATCATTATTTACTCGTATAATGATACAAAGATATATATATTTATTATCTGATATAGTATATATTTTACTTATATTTATATATGTACCAATCTAATTTACATTATCAGCTACTAACACTGTTTCTTCTTTAACAATTGGTTATTTGGAATAAATTACTTTTAGTGATAAGATCGCCAATTGCTCTAAGTAGGTGCTTTGTGTAGCTACTCTTAAAGGATAAAGGATTTATTATTATTACATGAACGACTAATTCTTATTAGCTCAATTGTTATGCATTATGGAAAACAAAAGAAAATCTAGTACTAACAGCCTCTGTTGCGTAGTTGGTAGCGCGTCAACGTATAAACAGTCTAGTTCTGCTATCTTTACGTACATATCAACACTATTGTTCGTAAACTACTTCTAAAGAGAGGTAAACGCGGTTACGAGCGTTTTCCGTGCTAGGTACCACTCGAATTTCGCATCGAATAATAATTTATAAGTATTGTATTGAGAACTGGTAGTCTACAAGAATATTCTATTTTGTAAACGTAAACTATGAAATGCCCGGTTTTGGTTTGAACTAATACATACTACATCTGTGGGCTTATCACGAATTTAGTCTGGCTTTCGAATCGAGCTGTCACAAGTAAAACGGATCCGTTAACAAGCAGGTTTACTAATGACTAACGAGCACCAGTAATCTATCAAATGAACGAAAGATCAAGACGTTCGAAAATTAACAAAAAGTATCTAAAATATTGTAGTTCCAAATCCGCACGCGGTGGCGCTGCTCAAATTTCCATACAAATCGTTTGAAGCGAACTCGGTTCGAAAGCCAGACTAAAATTCGTGATAAGCCCACAGTATGCTAATTAGATTTTGGAATTTTTAGACATAATAAGAAACGAAGTGTAGTGTGTTACTCCAGATAGGGAAGCCAGTTCAACTGTCGTCTCTTAACAAACTATTAAAAAAACTATTTCTATCTATATATATAAAACTCAAAGGTGACTGACTGACTGACTGACATAGTGATCTATCAACGCACAGCCCAAACCACTGGACGGATCGGGCTGAAATTTGGCATGCAGGTAGATGTTATGACGTAGGCATCCGCTAAGAAAGGATTTTGATCAATTCTGCCCCCAAGGGGATAAAATAGGGGATGAAAGTTTTTATAAATCTTATTAGATTTTCGACTGATTGAACTGAAATTAAAGATTGGAGCTACTATGATGAAGACGTTAGGTGTCATTTTTACAGACAGACAGACATTTTTACAGACTTTGTTACAGAAGTGTGATAGGCATTGTCTGTTGACTGAAATATGAAACATCTTCATTATTACGCAGACGTAGTTGCGGGCAACAGCTAGTCTTCGTATATAAATGTAATTTCAACTCAAAATACTGTAGCTGAAAATTACCTTCAATAAAAATTCTTTGCACATCCCTAGTTTCGTTCAATTTTAAAGTTTCTATTGAACTTTTACATCGAAAGCTGTCGATGCATAAGTCACACCACGCTATAAAAAACTAGAACCTAAAATGGTTTTGGCAACTTCTACTTGGTAAAATATTAAACTAAATGATTAAAAAGAAATCAGCTGGAAAGATTTACTTAGTTAAATATACTATTACGTTTATTTTGATTATTATAATTGCTGGTGCTCGTTAGTCGTTAGTATAAATTCATGATCCCGATTGCTAACGGATCCGTTTTACTTGTGACAGCTCGATTCGAAAGCCAGACTAAATTCGTGATAAGCCCACTGGACTACTCACATGTTCAATTCCAAACGTTCAACTGAATAACTAACTCCTAACTATAGAGGGAGTTATAAGCCCAACTTGTATTTTTAATTTATTCAATCAAATCTACGCAAAACGTTAGGCTTGGCTCACACTTGACCGCGCTTGAAAGTTGCTGAGCCAATATTGAAGTTTGTTTTAACGGAGGTATATTTTACTTCATGGAATTAATAAAAATCTGTTATTTATTACAGTTTGCCTGAATTAACATTTTTATTATAGATACTCGGGATATCAATAAATGTATGCAAAAGCCCATATCTTTTTATAGTATGTCGGTGTGATAATATGAACTACGCAAAATGTTAACAAGGCTTTTTATTATTCCCTCCCCTCTTCTTAAGTTGACCCTGAAACGTTATATTATACCAGGTACTTACCTAATACCTGTACATATTTTTTTCTTAAATAAATTGTATAAAAGGAAATTATTTTTCGAAGCGAAGCCGAAGCGACCACACGTATCCTGATGATGCCACGTGAAGTGGCGAAACGCGTCGAGACAAGTTATTGAATGTTGGTGGAGGTTATTCTTCTTCATCGACCTAATGTAGCGGGTATTATAAGCAAAATAATTTTAAATAATTTCCTTTAATATGGATTTCCACAAAGTAACGACTGAAACAACCAATTATATAAAAAATATTTTTAGTTCATAATTATTGTATTATTTTGACTGTTAAATAACATGGTGAAGTCATTAAAACTTTTTTTTAAATCAATGACTGAAAAAAGTATGTAAAAACAAGTTTCAATTAAAACCAAATTTTATACTTAGTTTTTAACTATTAAATAAAATGTAAAAGATATCGTTTCGTTAAAAAAATCTGCATTGCAGAACATTCCAAATTATCTTCACGTGGTTTCTTTTTTCGTGAAATGAATTCAGATTTTTCAAAGCTCTGTCCGCTCTATGCTTCAATTTAAGCTTCATAATTAAATCATTGGCGGAGCGGGAAGCGATATTTTAAAGGAGTTGCAGAAAAATAACTAAATTGCTAAGCCACCAACTAAAATAAATTTGCAGGAAAGGCATTACATAAATATTTAATTCATTTTGAGTCATTTGTCATTGTCTGTTCAATGTGAGCTGTCAGGAACTATCATGAACTGTCACGGCAATATATGAAATTCATTGGAATGACAGTGGCGCCATCTGTAGAAAATTGGTCGTACCAACTCAGAAACCTTCGTGGGCTCATGCACAACAACTTTGCTAAAGATCATGACATGATCAAATGCATAGTTTACGATTTTATAAAGGACATACAGACAAACATTATTTTTTGTATATATATAGATGTTACCCAAATATGTTTCATGTATGATAATTATTACATGTGAAATGACGTCACGCACGCTGTCCGCCACAAATGAAACTTTATACCACATTATAGTAAAAATAATAATCCTAGTTTTACTTTTGTCTGCGAAAAGTTCGTCCAGCCGAGTCTGGCTTCATTAGAAATGATTAAATAAGGGCGCATCTTTACACCCACTTTTTAAGACCGTTTACTTGTTTGGATATAAATAAAAATAAAATATTATAGTTTATTGATAGAACTTTTTGTATATAAAAATAGCAAGGGCCCCTGTACTAGGTTCGGAAACCTGTCCTACTGGGTACCACGGTTACTGAAATAGAAAGAAGATGGTGAAGAAAGAAAATAGCGATAGAAATATATAAAATATAAAAACTGAAGAAAACAATATATATAAATACATACACATACACACACATATATACATATACATACATACACATACACACCTATACACACATAAATATATACATAAATACCAGAACACAATTATCAGAATAAATACACTTATCAAACAGAACATTCTATCATCTATATGGTACAGTTGACAATCTTCAAATGGATACAGATTGTACTGTGGATTTATTGTATCGTCTGCGTTCATTTGTCGAAGAATGAGCCATGTGTGCAATGCTGGCATTCACGACGCGACACTGCGATCGTTTCTCTTTCTATTCTATCTCTTATATACCTACAAACAAAAACTGTATCCATTTGAAAATCGCCGTGTGTACAAGAATATTAATTACAGATCTGTAAACGTCAAACAGAGTTTTGTCTTATACAAAGCCACTATTTATTTTACTGTTTATTAAAACTATATGTAATTTTATTATCAATACCTACAATTTTGTTTTAAAAGGTAATATTTAGTATAAAATATATTTATTACAAAAGAAAAACAGCAGTGCGCTTAACACGAATTTTAGTCTGGCTTTCGAACCGAGTTCGCTTCAAGCGAATTGTATGGAAATTTGAGCAGCGCCACCGCGTGCGGATTTGGAACTACAATATTTTAGATACTTTTTGTTAATTTTCGAACGTCTCGATCTTTCGTTCATTTGATAGATTGCTGGTGCTCGTTAGTCGTTAGTAAAAAATCATGATCCCGATTGCTAACGGATCCGTTTTACTTGTGACAGCTCGATTCGAAAGCCAGACTAAATTCGTGATAAGCCCACTGGCATTGATTGTTAGCTTTTTAATTTATAACGATTCATTTACATCAATGAATAGCTATAGTAATAATAACAAACCACAATTCAAGAAATGAGTAATCTTAAGTGTAACTTATATTTTCCGCATAACAGGTATGTAGCCCCACTAGGGATTCTATCCTGTCATAAAATCCGTACAGCAGAAAAGGCCTTACCTGGAAACGTTTATCTGCGGTTGCAGCTCCCTCGACTCGTGTGACAGTTCTCCAGCTTAACATCAGAAACGTCATAAGTTGGACTTACAAAATTTTTAAAACAATAGTATTAACTAATATTAAAGATTTACACAACTACAAACTACTATAAACTAAGCTAATTAAAACACTATATCATTACGACTATCTAACATCTACACTAAAAACAAAAACACCAAACACTTATCAGTCACACAATTACATAAACTCAATACATGCATTCTTATAAGAAAAGTCATACTCAATCAAATTAATACAAAAATTAATTTGACAAAAACACAAATTCAATACACGAAATAAAGATTAGATAAAAATCCTGGGAGCTAGAACTAGCCATGGAAAAAGAAGTGTTATGGTGGAAGGAGCGCAGGTCTATAATGAATTACCAACTAACATAACTAATATTAGAAATATTATTAAATTTCAATATGAATTGAAGAAGCATATAATGGGTCTGAGTGCCTTGTAATGGTGTTGTAAATATTCTAGTATAATACGATATAGTCTATCTACGTTATGTTTATTTATAAATTTATTAATTTTTTCTCAATTAAGTGAATTTGTGTAATTATTTGTCTTAAACCTTATTTTATTATTAATCGTTTTTGTTTATTGAGGAGTCACTGCAATAATGTGAAACATATAGATGAGCTATATGATTTCACACGTGTTTATAGTAGTCATTATCAAACATTCGCAGTAGAACCCCCAGTTTTTGTTTCATATGTTCTTTCCATTTTATAATACAATTGTTTGAAGCTATTATATGAATTTGGTTTTCGGTTAATTGCCTTTACCTAGCCAGAGAGATGTGTGTCTACCCAACCTGGATGGTGAATATGTGTAATCAAATAATTTTTTGCTTAGTTGCCTTTGCTCGTTGACCGCGCTTAAGTTTAATATTAGACGGAGTATTGTTACAAATAAAACAAATTTTATATTTTCATGATCAGTTTTAAATTGTTTACATAAACAATCTTCACATAGTAATTTTACTGAAAATCATTTTAAATGAATTCTCTTTGAGTCACTCTTTCAACTTAGATTATGATACTAATGTGCTTTCAATTTTATTACGAAATTTAATGGAACACATTAATTAAGTACGCAAGTACATACGAGTGAGATAGGCAGAGAGAAACAATGAATTTTCAATATGGTTTAGTTCCAAAAGAACTGTTTTTAACATGGCGAGTGGAAATATTTAAATGTCCACACATTTATTTATTTTATTTATTTATTTATATAAGTACAGTCACTTGCATGGTTTTACAGATAATTCCAATACAAGGAGGAGTCAAATTACAGAATAGAATAGTATTAATAATAAAATGTCAAGTCTAGCATAAAAATAATAATAATAACCAATCAATGTCAACAACTAAACAGAAGCAGTCTCAATAATAATAATAATAATAATAACAATTCACTTTCTATAATATATTGACCTTCTCGCAGAAGGCCAAACATGCATTACTTATTGCACTGAGTTTGTCAGCAAAAATATCCAGATACGCTGCCATGTCCAGGAGAGCCCACAGTAGAGAGCCCACATCTAGAGATCAGTCAATTTGTAACGTTGTCATTTTAACTACATATTTGTTCATTAACGAATTTAATTAATTCACATTATTAGTAACGTATTGTCAATCATTAAAAGTTTTAGACGTATTTGGTATTTTTATTATATTATATGTATATCGCTGTGATACACATAGGCTTGATTAGACATGTTAGTATCATTCAGGTTGGCAGAGTTACTGAAAAGCATCTCAGTAATAAGGCAGGTCGACAGTTTGGTCTGGTATGTGTTTTGTAGTATTGGTAAAAAATTTAAACATATTATAGAGCAGCCATTCTCAAAGTGTGTTCCGCGGAACCCTAGGGCTAAAATACTGCAAAAAATACCTACCAAAGGGAGATTATAAGGTTACATCTAAATATTCCAACTAAATATTACGTAATATTACATTGCAATATGATTATTCATAAATACATATAAATCAGTTTTTTATAATTATATTAAGGCTTTTTCCTTCGCCAAAAAAGTTTGTGAACCGCTGTTATAGAGCATCGTCTATCAGGTCTTTCGGATCAGTGGGCTCATCACGAATTTAGTCTGGCTGTCGAATCGAGCTGTACAAGTAAAACGGATCCGTTAGCAATCGGGATCATGAATTTTTACTAACGACTAACGAGCACCAGCAATCTATCAAATGAACGAAAGATCGAGACGTTCGAAAATTAACAAAAAGTATCTAAAATATCGTAGTTCTAAATCCGCACGCGTGCTCAAATTTCCATACAAATCGCTTGAAGCGAACTCGGTTAGAAAGTCAGACTAAAATTCGTGATAAGCCCACTGGTCAGGCCGTTGTATGTAAATTAAACATGCAAAAGAATCAATTAATAAAAAGTAATTCAAAAATTAAACGCCCAAAAGGAGGGTTTATTCATGAAAAACCCGAAAAACCGCATCGCCATTTAATAATGAATGGTTTAATGAAATTCTTTGGAAATGCGACAAGGCAGCGGTTTTTGTATGAGGCTATTAATTTAACATTAGCTTGTATTGTACATTGTTTGTCATTTTATTCTCTCAAGCATTTGATTTATTACAAGCGTTGCAGGTTTTATTACAATATTTTTATTGAATTGTAAAAAAAGAGGAAATATTATATATATATAAAGGAAATTATTTAAATTATTTTGCTTATAATTCCCGCTACAACGAAACGCGTCGTGACAAATTACTGAATGTTGTAACGGGAATTATAAGCAAAATAATTTAAATAATTTCCTTTAATATGGATTTCCGCAAAGTAACGCCTGAAACAACCAATTATATTATATATATATGTATATATATATATATTAACAAAAGTGATATGTAATACTAAATGGGATGAAAAGACTCGGACCTAACAGTGAAAAAAGTTTTTTTTTCATTGAAAATCTATTCAGTTTTCACTATAGTCGCCATCCTGTTCTTGCTTCTTGCTGGTGCTTGCATCTCGGTGGTGAAGGCATAGTAGTTTTATTTTTGTATATATATGTGTATCTTTTAAATCTGCACCATCTCTTCCTATCTTTAAACTTAAACTTAAAACACTATACCTCTCTCTTTCTGAATAATATTTGTATAATATATGTGTATGTTCATTACGTATTTAGTTTACTTATATTCATGTATTTTATTTATCTAAATTGCATTGCCCGATACTGACACTGCTTCTTCTATGACAATTGGGTATCTGGAAGAAATTACTTTTAGTGATAAGATCGCCGGTTGCTCTAAATCTGTTTCCAATGAGTTAATTTGTTTCAGCATTGTTATTATTATTTTTTTAAAGCAATAAAGTATTTATTATTATTATTATTATTATAGTGGAAAATTTGAAACGTTTACATGGGACCGACATAGTTATTCACGACTAGGGTTCCAAACAATAAATTATATTTTTAAAAAATGCACTAAGACAGCGACTACAGAAGTTATAAGACAAGGGGAGATAGCTTTGTAAAGGAGAGTTGTTTGTTTGGTGGTAGTGAATTATACACGGGATGTAAGGTGTGAATGAAGTGGTGTCATGCGGCGCACTGTGCGGCCGAAAGCCGTATATGCGGTCAAAAGTCCAAAAAAACAAGTTTCTATTTAGGGTTTTTTCACCCTTGAGTTGGCTGCAATGATTCTTCAAGAAACTAAAATCGTTCATAGTGATGACTAATTCGTCATGTAGGCTCCTTAGGCTCAGTTGGAATGTGACCTTCTCTCGAGCGTCACTCTACAGTTAATACACTGAGAACGGTTATACAGGTGAAAAATTTTATGTAATAAAGAAAATCAAATAAGACCAAATGGAATCCACTTCTGAAGGTGAGTAGAACATGTAAAAAAAGTACTAATTATCAATTGTTAAGTAGTGAATTAGGGAAAACATAAACAATAGTGTAATTTTTTCACATAATTTTTCCGAAAATTAGACTTTTCAAATGTTATTGCATTAAAACGCTGCATTGAAACCTTATTGAAATGATAAATAAATATATTATCTACCAAATAAAACAAGATTCAGCTGCCAAGAGCTGCCTATTCATCTTTTATGCCCTTTTTTCGAAATCAAAATGATAGAGAAACGAAATATACAACGAGATTTTCGTAATTATTAACTTTTTTTTAAATATCTATAACATTTTAAGTGTCAAGGCTTTGTTTATTAATTTATTAAAATACTTAGTTATTAAAGAAATTGAAAGATCGCGATAGACACAAATAAAGTTTATGTTACAAAAAAATTTGAAGTTGAAAATTGCGTTTCGTTTCATTCTATACATTTAAAATCTTATTTAAAATTTATGTATTTCAGGTTGCAGTACTCCCACTGAAGACCACTTCACAAGACTAAAATTTTACTATTTAGTTAAAAACATTTTAACGGATGATGTTACGCAAATTTCCGAAAAAATTAAAGAATATTTGACCGAAAGTACAGGGTCCGAGTATTTTTTATCAGACGAAGAGAAAAAGGAAATATATGATTTAGTATTGAAGATAAAAGCAAGATGGAGTGCAAGCAATAGAACTGAAAGCGTCTTTTTAAAAAGAAATAATGATTGGCTGCAAAAAAAGGTTGAATTAAAGAAAAACAAACAAACTAAAAAAACAAGTTTGAACAGTTCCTCTGCCTCAGAGTCAGAAGCAGACGTAGATGTGGATTCCTACGAAACCAATTTTTTATTATAACATAATTGACCTACCAATTATTTGTAATTTATTAATATATTAATTTGTAATTTTTTTGTATATTTTTATGCTCAATAGAAATAAAGATTGTTATAACAATATTCAAAAATATTTCTTTCCTTATAATATAAAAACTCAAACCACGAATTTTCTTCGATTACAATTTTTTCTTCAAAGCCTTAGCACAAAATATTTCGGAATATAATTTTAAAAATATTTATTCTTGTAACTGTAAATGTTGTGAATTTACAAAATCCCTATTTTATAATCAACTTTTATTTACAATAAACAAAAATATATATTTTACATTCTACAATGTATACATACAGATAGTTTTTTTAATTTCTCCATTTTTGGCTGTATTAGGTGTGGCGATATGATGCTATATTGGACCCGCTATCTTGAATTTCGTAATTCTGACAATGGATTCGTAATCAGAGACCCCAAAAACCCCCGAGTACAAGATTTCAGGTCGATCGTTAAAGTTTTCGAGTTTTGACCGCAAATACGGCCTTCGGCCGCAGTTCAAGCGATCGGCATAAACTGGGATTTGCCGATCCACTGAACTCTGAAAATCTTTTTAAATTCGCAAATTGTATTATTTATTTCGTGAGATGCGGAAGAAAACATTATTTATTATTCAATTCTATTATGGCCTGAAATGTGTTCTGATAAAATTTTTCGGAAAGTTTTTTCATGTCTTTTTGTTGTATATAGGTAATTTTATATTATATTTTATTTATTTGTCGTAAGTACTTATAATAACAACAACAACAAATAAAACAACATTATTGGACGAGAGCGCCATCTTAAGGAAAAAGGTAGAATTACAAAACAATCGACGGTTATTTAGATTTACAAAGGCAAAAAATTCCAGCTGTCGATGCTTGACTCTCAGCTATTTTAACGACTTTTTGATACTTGATCGCTTCAACAAACACTTTAGTTAGGTACTTTATTATAAGTCGCAATTTTAAAATAAATATATGAACACATACTTACAATATTCTAGTCACAAACTAGGCTATCTAAAACACAAAAACCAAAACAAATGCCAACTATTTTTATTAATTAATTAATATTTTTTCTCACGAGATAGCAATATATTTATGTATCTATCTTATCAAATCAATAGTATTTGAAGATATCATAAACTTGATCTCTTTTGATGTTCAAGCATTCTTGCTAAAACAAGTATCATTCAAGATATTTTGAATGCTTGATGTAATGTATAAGGAGGTAGGTATTTCTTTCAATATGCCATCCGTAACACAGGTTTTCTTCTTAGTGCGATTGTCAAAGAATAGAATTATTTTGAAGTATTTCATTTTATTATTAACTAGCTGTTGCCAGCGACTTCGTTCGCGTAGTAATAAAGATATAAAGTACTATGAAGTTTAAATTTTAACATGAAAAAGCAGTTATTGTGACATAACTGTAATAGTTAAACATATAGTATCGCAGACTTTTTTCTAGATATCGATGTCTTCTATAAAACTGTAGTACCTACATCATTTTGCTGCATTGTCAATAATTTCCGCAGCGTACGCAATATAATGATTTTTTGTATTTTTTTCGCATTTTGAGTTACATTATTGAAATTTTTCAAATCGGTCCAGCAGTTTCTGAGCCTATTCAATACATACATACAAACAATCAAATATTTTCTCTTTATATATTAGTATAGATTAGTATTATTGGTAGAATGAAGGGCTACCTTGTACGAAGCGAAATGCTTTCTTGGCAGGCCTGCCCGTCGTTTGATGTCGCTGGTTCAATTGTTTCTATCTCAACACATGCAAAGTTCGGTTCTGCGTTTTCTTCGATAGCATCTGTCTTTTTATTGTCGAGACGCGAAAGTCACTCGCCTTGGTATTGACTTTAATTTGGCTTGCACACACACGCGCATTGACAGAGTGACTAACAGAACGCGCGCGTATTTATTGGCGAGTATTTTAGCAGGTCTTTGAGGGTAATAGGAAAAGATATGTTTAAATAAATATGTGCGCGGGTAGTGTAAAAAATGGCGCTTACAAATATTATATATTATTATTGAATTAAAATCTATATGTATATTTTCTTTAGTAAGTATAATAAAATAGTATATTTAAAAATCAAACTCAAAAATCTTTATTCCTTCTGGCATTTGTGTGTAGTCAGAACCTACGAAAATTTCGGAAAGGCATATGACGAGAAGAAATCACAAGAAACTCGATAATTATAGATATTACTCCGAATATCTAAAAATAATATGGGAATATCTAATACGTTCCAGTTTATGCGTCGACGAATACGAAATCGTTCGGGGAAAATGTTACATTGCAATATTTTATATGTAAATTGCTTAACTAGGCGCTCGGAGATGACGGATAAGTTTAGAAGATCTGCCAATAAATTTGACTGGAAATATTTTCTTGTAGGTACTTCACTTGATCATGGTTATGCATAACATAAACAATGAATTGGGTTACGTATTATGGTTGGCATAGCTCCCAGATTTAAGGCTTCATACACAATTGTTGTACTATATAATTTTTTTTATTGATAGCTCAGCATATGACTACACTAAGCCTGATGTTAAGCTAGAGTGCGGCCTATGAGCATAGACAACTGATACCACTGACAGATGTCCACTATGCCGGCCTGAGGAGACGAATGTGCTCTGTCCAAATTAACAAGGCACACTCCTCTCGTTATCCCGGCTACTTCCTAGCTGATCCCAAAACGCGATTAGGTCACTTCACGGGTGTTCCGCTTGAAAGCAGTCTGCCTACCACTCTTAAATATATTTCTATAATGCGTTTTTAAGGTTTTAAATAATTTTTTTTGTTCACAAGTTTTTAGTAGGTACTATACAAGTCGGAACTAATATTTTAAGTATTTTCATTTGTTTGTTGAATTAGCTTGTGAGATATTCAATACAACAACAAATAATCTACACCAGCCATTCTCAAAGTGTGTTCCGCGGAACCCTAGGGCTAAAATACTGCAAAAAATACCTACTAAAGGGAGATTATAAGGTTACATCTAAATATTCGAACTAAATATTACGTAATATTACATTTGCAATATGATTATTCATAAATACATTTTTTATAATTATATTAAGGCTTTTTCCTTCGCCAAAAAAGTTTGAGAACCGCTGATCTACACAAACAAATCATTAAATCGCGCTCCTTTAAAATTGTGGTTTTATAGATCCTACCATAAATAAAAAGTTATAAATAGACGCTCCTACATGTCATAAAACATTTGAAGATAGGAAACGCGTGCGGGAAAATACCCGAGTTAAAGACCAATGTAAATAAGCCTTAAGCCGTAATTTGAGATGTTAACTACCAAAGCCAAATAACTATTGAGTTTGAGAACCTTCAGACTTTGTGAAGGTTTCGGTTAAGTACTTATTAGTTAACGCCTTAGGCAAAGTTTGAGGAGTCGTGGCTTAATTTTCATCTTGATTGTGAAATAAAAAAGTACGATAGTTTGGTGAACTGTTCCAATTTTTTTATCTGATTTAAAGTTGTTAAGTCTTATTTGATGATTCGGTCGATAATTTGGAAGGATTAGATGTCTAAGATTTATATCATCGGACGAAATACGAGCGTTTCCTACTCAGGAACACTTACGGGCGCGTAATTGCGGATTTGACAGCGACTTCACGACGGATAAGCTATTCAAGACTTATTTTACGGACGTTTGACACAAAATTCACGAAACTTCGGATATGCCCGAGTAGCCCCCGTGATTCGATGCGTAGATCGGAATCCTAGTTGTATATAACAAAAGGTCGGTCTTGTCAATTTAGGTAGAGTATATTCTGATCAAGCCCACAGACATGCTTTATATAAATTTATACCTGTTTTTTTTTCTCCCATTCTACGTATCTCAATGTTGTAAAGGTCATTGACACTAAGCCCGTATTTTTTTCATTTGTCGTCTCTACGCATTGTTTTTTAATTAAGTATTAGACAGACGCATGCTGGGTTACTATAAAAATCGTTATATGTACCTACTAGTATGTTATTTTTTTTTTTTGGGGCTTTTATCTTTAAAGACATATCAGCCCCATCATGCCTAATCAAATTCTACAAATTAAGGAAGAGGGAGCCGCCGATGAGCCATCCTACAAAAATCCCAACACACATCCGATGCCGGTTCAGCCAGAATGCTCTGCGCTAAACCGACATCCATCCCGCAGACTCTGTGCTTTCTCATCAGCGCCTCCTTCTCCTTCTGACTTCGCAAACACTCGGTTAACAAGTGCTGCACGTCATCTACTAGTATGTTATTTAAGCAAATACGTCATTATAAATAAAATATATTATAATAAATGTTTGTTTCTTCTAGAAATCCATCGCCGAATACCTACAAGAGTTAAGTTTTAGGAAAAACTTGTCATAATTAAATAATCTAATAGAAATTAATAAAGGGAGTAATATTTCTCGTTGAATATTCGTTGTGGGCCTTTGTGAAGGAGTTTGTTAAGAAGTTAACAATTTATTACTTTAAACTTATTGAGAAGTTATTAAAACATGCCCCATTGAATGTAAATCGTTATGGAATTATTCAAAAGTTATTTCGTTGAATAAAACAGTTCGCCGATTAAATTAATTTCGTGCTTACATTGTTCCTTGTAGCGGCTATTCAGTCAGACAATCCCATTTTTATAGCTTATTACCAAACAATAAATAGACTGATGAATATGCGAACGCTTCTGCCTGTAGTGTAAACTAGGTCGAAAAGCAACTACTATTAAAACCCTATACAATCCTCGGTTTTACCAGAGAATAGTGGCGCATAACGAAACGACGTAAAACGAGACATATTTCCGCGACGTAAAACGAGACACATTTCAGCGACGTAAAACGAAACGCCGGAAAACGAGGACTGCTTGTAGGTGTATGGATATTGGAAGAATTGGGGAGTCATTGGTTTGTTCACTCGTATTTCAATTATGGCCAAGTATATACTAGATGATTTAATTGGGTGTTTAAAATCGAAAATATGGTATGGAAAAATATTATAATATTGTAAAAAGTAATTTTATACTACTTAAAGTTTATAACACTGTTCGCATCGTATAAGAATAACGTTTCTAAAAAAAAATATATGTTATAATAAGAGTAAAATTCGCGAATAAAAATACTAAAATTACTCATTTTAATTAATATGTATAACATCGTAAAATATGTTGACATCAATATTAGCAGCATTAGCCCACGTCGAGTGATTAACAAGGGTTGTAATAAACCGTAGGGGTAACTTCACGACTCTAACAATTAATCAACTGACCAACCCGGCACGCTAGCAAAGTAATAGTTGTAAACAATCCGACGTGAAATGCTATTTTTCTGCCCACTACACACAAGGGCCGTTATTTCAATACTAATTATATTCAGTATGGTTTTCATGATCTGTTTAATTTATGAGTTATTATCAATCAGATATCCGGGGTAGTTTAATAACCATAATAACAATAATAAATCTACGATTGAAATGAAATGGAAAAAGTTTGTTAGAATAGACACTAAAGGCGTGCACTTGCTCATCGTTAGACTCTACAATGGCTTCGGCAAGACGTATGACGAGAAAACCATAAGAAACGTGTCAATCATAGCTTGTACATAAAATAATTGACAAAAAACAAATGAAAACAAAAAAAAAACTAGATAAACAGTCGTATATGCGGGACTGATATTAATTGTATCTAGTATTTTTTTTAAATACTGTCAATTTTGGACTAAAAACATTTTGTTGATGCATTTACATAATAAGTAATAACGAAACGTTTTGCTATATTAATACAGGAGGACATAAAGTACGTAGAAATATAACTTAGGCGGCATCTGCCTAAACTTTTATTAAATTCCCTTCTTTGTGTTATATTGAAAATGTAAGTATAAGTAAGTATCTATATTTAAACGAGTGCGTATATTTAAGAATAAGCGACTTAAACATTTTCGTAAGACTTCGGGTTTTTCCGGCATCTATATGGTATAACCTGAGATAGACAACTGTTATAATTAGAGATGTGCCGATTATGACTTTGGCCGACTAGCCGACTAGCCGATTGGTCGGTTGTAAATAAGCCGACTACGGTTTAGGGGATTCCCGTGACGCTTCGTTTACAGCTGATTCGCTGCAATTTCAGTCACTACTGACATGTGGACAAATATAAATAACAAAAAAAGTTTTTTGAGTTTTACATCTCACTAGTTTGACGATAGTTTCAAATATCATCACGCAGAATTGCAATATATGTCATTAAATATTATGTTAATTTGTTTTCTAATTAAGATACTAATTTTGTTTGATAAATGTCATAAATATATTTTCTTTACAAGGAAGTAATACATACATTTTATTGAGAAATATACACAAAGTAAGAAGCCGGATAGTCGGCGCTTTTTACCGACTAGTGGCCGACTAGTCGGAACATCTCTAGTTATAATAAAAAAATAAATTACTACCACTCTACCGGGTGTATATTAACTAAAAATCATTTGAGAATTATTCAAAATTATTCACATAGAATATACTTTAATTCTGTCGATATAACGACTTACATGAACAGATGCGATATTTCTCCTTCAAGCATTTTAGTATAGGAGCTAGTTTTATGAAAATCCAAGTAAATACTTAATAACTACTTAATAAGATATTTAGTATTATAGTTTAATCTAGATATAGTCTATTATTTAGTATGTTATGTATTTATTTTGGTTTGAAGCTTTGTTTTACTACGTTTTTCTTCTTTTATTTATTTACTTTTAGTAATTGGGCCCCAACAGAGCGTTTTTAATCGTCAATACAAATGCAAATATAAATGAAATAAATTTATTAATTTAATAATTATCAATTTGATTTAGCTGCTGCATACTGGCATTGTCCACTTACATACTAATGTCATAATAATATATAATAAATCTACTATGACGTAGAAGAATAGCTGCTGTATAGGGGCATTGTCATCCTATTATATACCTATGGGTAAACATAAAATGACATAGATTATGTCCAAACTTCATTATCTATAAGATATTCATCTAACGTGTAATATGATTTTTGAATAAGTTTTTTTCATTTGTTTTTCTCCTTTCTCAGTTCGTGACCTGTTTCCTTACAGTGCTTCGCTACATACACCCCTTTTAGCTTGTTTATTGCAGTAAATTATTAAACGCAAAGGCCAACCGTCTGACTATTATATCGCAATACGTAATGCTGACATCAAACGCGGTGTTGAATGGTTAACAATCAATCACTTGTCACCTGCTTTTGTGAGCGATATGTCTTGAATCTTAGATATTGTACCTTTATTACAGATATATACCAGAGAGTATTGAGTTATTTATTATATTATTTTTAACGTCTCATGACAGGCGCATATGTTTTTCAATTTTCACTTCACTACTCGCCTGTAGAGGGCGTTAACTGAAATGTAACTCACTGGTATATTACACGCGGCTTGTGGACATGTTTGTATTCGACAAAAAGACAGAAGTAACCAGTAAAAGTACGTCAACTCTTTAAATAGATAAAATTAAGGATCTTATTTGTCATTAGGGGAGAAAGAGAAACCTTTGATTGGTTGTGACACAAAATACGAGCATTAGGAAATAAAACCCTTTGTTGTCTTCTAAAGAAACCTGGAAACGATGCCGAATTAGAGGTAAAGAAATAAAATACGCGTCTACCTTTTAATTCCGCTCCAAATGCAAAAGATCTTTCATCTGTGACCTTATTTGATGGCATTTTGGCCTAATCATTGAAATGTATTTATAAGTAAGTATATAGCTCTTATGTTTATATTATATTTAAAAGATTAGTATGTAAATTGATGGATGTCTGAAAGGAAAGTTTCATGTTTTTTTTTCATTTTATTGATAGCCCAGCATATGACCGCACTCCGCCTGATGTTAAGCTGGAGTGTGGTCCATGAGCATAGGCAACCGTTACCACAGACAGATGTCCGCGCGCAACAGTCGCCTCCACTATGCCGGCTTGAGTAGACGAATGTGCTCTGTCCAAATCAACAAAACATACTCCTTTCGTTATCCCGGCTACTTCCAAGCTGATCCCGAAACGCGACTAGGTCACTTCACTTGATAGTGGTGGTACTTCCCCAGGATGGCATACTGGGCTAATGCCATCATCAGTCTGCCTACCACTCTTTTCAAGTATGCGAAAACATATGGGAATATCTTTGTTTAATTCTCTGTCGCCTCTGAATTGATATCTATCATGTACTATCCAGGTTGGCAAGACAGTCATTCATTGTGACCAGGCTATAAACCCATTTAAAAAATATTAAAAAACAAATAAAACCGTTCAACCGAAAAAGGTTCTTCTAGAGCAGAATTTCATGATAAAGGCTTCATAACTCAGTTATTTCTGTTCTTGCCCAAGTCGTTAAGGTCGATCCTGCATAATCACTGATTCAGCTAATTTTCATATTTCACACAAGAAAATAAATTCACACATGACCTAACAAATAGGATCCCGAAAGCCAAAGGAAATTTTCACCCAAAAGAAAATGTAAGGTTGTTGAAGCAACAATGTAATGTAAGGATTATTTTCGTGTAAATAAATTATTCAGTGACATGAACAATAAATGTGTTGACAAGAGTGATTTAAAAATTGACATTTTTTAAATATCTCCATTGACCTTTGATTCCGTGGTATCAATAATACCCCGCTTTACGCGACCCCGTTATGCGCGGTTTCACTATTTAAATTTCGCGCTCAATTGCCGCATTACGCAAAGAGTGCGTATAAACATAATGTAGTCATCAACTTCTCTATGGTAGCGGGAATTTCAGTTAACGCGATTTTTACCGGAACGTATCCCTCGCGTAAAGCGGGGCATTACTGTACATACTTATTGGCTTTTGCGTACAAATGGAAGTACGTTATTAAATTTAGGTTTAAGCATATAATTATACAATTACTATTTTTGTCCCATATAATAATAATAATAATAATAAATTCTTTATTGCTCTAAAAAAAAGAATAATATTATAGTTGAAACACATAAAAGACATAAATTTAGAGCAATTTGCGATTTTATCACTATATATCCCTACTAATATTATAAATGTGAATGTAAGTTTGTTTGTTACGTTTTTACGCAACAACTACTTAACCGATCATCATGAAACTTTGTACACATATTTTTGGAGATACTAGAAGTAACATAGGATATTCTTTATTTTTAAAAAAATATATATTTTTTACTATAGTTACCAATTGACTATAGTATCAGCTGTTTGGATTTTTTCTATATTTATTTTTATTTCCGTTTGTCATTTCTATTTATGCAGTATAAAACTATTTGAATTCTTGAGGTTAGGTGTCATTTTTGTGGTTAAGTGCCACTTTATTAGCTTGAGCTAGTGAAGCTGCGCATAAAAGCTAGTAGTACATATATTTCAAACTAGCTGTTGCTCGCGGCTTCGCTCCCGTTAAGAAGTATTATTATTAATTAGGTATAGTTTTTGCGGCTTTATTTTTGTTTAGCGTGTGTAAAAACGTCTTCATCATAGTAACTCCAATCTTTAATTTCAGTTCAATCAGTCGAAAATCTAATAAGATTTATATAAACTTTCATCCCCTATTTTATCCCCTTAGGGGTGGAATTGATCAAAATCCTTTCTTAGCGGATGCCTACGTCATAACATCTACCTGCATGCCAAATTTCAGCCCGATCCGTCCAGTGGTTTGGGCTGTGCGTTGATAGATCACTAAGTCAGTCAGTCAGTCACCTTTGAGTTTTATATATATAGAAGATATATGTACTACCTAATTAAGGTCAAAGTAAAAGCCAATAAGACTGCAATCATAACTGAAAAAGAGCTTAAGTACCAAAATCTTTTAAACATATTTTAAGGCACGTATATATTCGTAAAATTGTAATTGAATTGTAAAACGAAAATGAATATTATTATAGCGACATAAAATAATATTTTGTTTTTCGTCTGCGTGTCCGTCTACGTTTCAGTCAGTGAACTTTCATTGTTTTTGCACAAACAGAACTATTTTAATTCGCTTTTCACGATTTATACAAGAAATGAATTATTTATTTTGTGTATTTGCATTATTTAATGAAATTTAAAACCTGTATGAATTTTTATATGAATAATAAATAATACAATATTAAGACCTGAAACTAAGATAAACTGTAAATTAATTCATTTGTTTATAGTGTACAAAACATATCACAGCTAAAATGAAGAATGAAGAACTAAACCGTGATCCAGTTCTACACACACTACAAAAAAAAATGTGAGCCGTCACGGGACGCCTGGCAGATGTGAAACATCGAATTTATTCAAGTCATATGCGTAAAAGACAAGATTACAACAGGAACTAATTATTGCTTAATGAAAAAATTAAATACTATGAATTTTTTTACAGAAAATGATGACTATTTATTTAAGAAACATTTATTTATATTAAATACAAAAATTAAAAATTCGAAAACTTCTTAAATGATATAGATTTCAGAAATAACTCGAAATTCGTGTATGACATGAGCGCTTAAGGCATGCTTATTTGGATTTTCCAAACTTTATAGACTAATAATTAATCAGATTTGATCATATGCATATAGGTATACTACATATGGATTGCATGTAGGTATACCAAGCGTCGCCATGCCAACGATCCGGTTTATAACTCGCGTCAATAGATGTTTCACATCAAAACAAAATAATTGTAATAACAAAACAAAATCTAATGATAATCCAAATGGATAAAAATCATATTAAACGGGAGTCGAACCTTGAACCTCCAAACTGTCGCGCTGAACCATTTACTAAATCGGTTCAACATGTGAGGTCATGCTAACATAAAGATCGAAATATAACTGTCACGATATCAATACCAAAAGTAAAAGAACTTATACAAATAGTTTATGTAATTTCCTAAGAAAAGTTGTTTGACTTTTGAAACTGTTCTTTTCGACATCGAGAAAGTTTTGACAATATACATACCTATATATGGACCGTTTATTTTGAAAGTGGTGTAAGTCCATTTTCTCTTCTTTCGAGAAAACTAAAGGTTTGCATACCTGTGGGCTTATCACGAATTTTAGTCTGGCTTTCGAACCGAGTTCGCTTCAAGCGATTTGTATGGAAATTTGAGCAGCGCCACCGCGTGCGGATTTGGAACTACAATATTTTAGATACTTTTTGTTAATTTTCGAACGTCTCGATCTTTCGTTCATTTGATAGATTGCTGGTGCTCGTTAGTCGTTAGTAAAAATTCATGATCCCGATTACTAACGGATCCGTTTTACTTGTGACAGCTCGATTCAAAAGCCAGACTAAATTCGTGATAAGCCCACTGTTAATTAAAAAATATAGGCAAATTATATGAAGTCTGGCAATGTTTCTGCTGTTTTATCGATATTTAATTTGATTATATCAATTTGTTTTAGGCGAATTAGACTATAATAATATATATTTATAGGCTGTAAATGGACTTACACCACTTTCAAAATAAACGGTCCATATATAGTATACATATATAAACACAAACCTTTTTACTACTTTAAAAATATATATTTATATTACAGTAATTTCAATATGTTTACGAATTAAAATACGGTTGAAGAACAAATCGTCTTTACTATTCCGGATAAAGGAAGAATCTGGAAGGAAGAAGGCTGGTAGCAAAATAGAGTTTGGTTAACCATCAAAGTAATATCTATAGAGCAGCCATTCTCAAAGTGGTGTTCCGCGGAACCCTAGGGCTAAAATACTGCAAAAAATACCTACCAAAGGGAGATTATTAGGTTACATCTAAATATTCCAACTAAATATTACGTAATATTACATTGCTTTTTCCTTCGCCAAAAAAGTTTGAGAACCGCTGCTATAGAGTAAGTAACGTTTAGGGCAGAGTTCACGTCAGGTATCAATTCATTTCGTTGGAATTTCTAGTTCATTACAGTCCTATGGTAATATTTTCATAAATGGAATTCATGGAATTAAATCTGGAACCTTTTGCGTATCCATTGCATTTTATAAATAGAGAAGCACCTTTCTATTTCAAACGTGTGAATTATTAAATCGGGTATCGTTCACTTTAACTGACTTTGACGTTGATACGGGTAAATGTAACTATTTCCTTGCCTATGATTTCTTTTATGAAAATGCAAACGGAAGGTTTTGTGATTACTAACAATTGAATACAAATTTCATTTACGTGTTCCTTGAAAGTGAATATTAGAGAGTAGAGTTGGAGACTGAAATATATTTTAATTTTTTATTTCAATGTTGATAATACTTGCATAGCGATCTAATTATAAACCAAAATGGCTTGAAATGTTTTAGGTATTATTTTTTTAATGCGATGTTTCTTTTGAACTACATTGCCTATTAGTGTCTAGGTATATAATAGGAATTAGAAGATTAGAAATAGTACCTAAAAATCTACATTTTCATTTCATTACAGTATTCTTTAACAAAATTCTTTCCCCCACAAACCCTCATTATTTTCAAAGAAATCTCCGAGTTTTTGTTGATGAAAAAGCCACCAAAAACCGAGTACCGCTCTTGTACATACTAAATATTTCATATTTTCCCTTATTTATACTAGAAAAAGCACTGGAATTTCAAATTTCCATATAAATGACCTATAGACGTTGTACGTGGTCATCATTCCAGGCGCAGATGTTTTTTTTTTAACAAAACCTATAGATCACTATACATAGTAGAAAGAAAAATACTAAAACCAAACGTCAAATACAACACTGATTTTAAATTTAGAATATCCGTTTTTTTTTAAAGTGACACATTGACTCGGTTAGTTTAGAGGTAGACATTATTCATTCATACCTTGCTAACAAAATTTATCCTTAATAAAATAAATATTGATATACATTGCGCTTTTTATATACATAAAATATATAAAGTATTTCTTCTCAAAGATTCAATGTCCATTACGCGTCTCATCAAAGATTGACACTAACAAGCTATTTGTGTGTGATACGCCTCGTAGGCACACTTAGAATTGTGCTATTTTTAGGTTAACCATAATAATGGTTGGACCACATAAGGCAACGTGAACAATACGCATTGTAGTATATGAGATAGGAAAGCGTATATAGGCAACTTAGACGATGCACATATAAAAAAGTCGGGTAACTTCTGTTAACTGAACGGGTCGCTTTATATTGTGTGTAGGAAAATATATTTTCTTCTAAGCCTGTCTTACTTTCATTCTTGTTTACGATTCTTGCATAATTTAGCAGTTGCCACGCGTCGTTCTTAGGAAGCGATGTAATATTGTGCCCTCATTTCTAAAGCTTAGCGTTTAGCGAATATTATTTTATTAAATTATTTTTTTTAACACAGCAATTTATTTATTTTGTTATTACATATATAGGCTTACAAACATATACATACTGGCAACTTTATTTATTTAATTTAAATTAGTAATGTCTTCGACTACAGCAGTGCAGCGGTTTGTAAAAATAGTGGAAAGTATCAATGCATTATCTCTACCTATATGTATGTAAATATATAAAAATAAATAAACATGTTCAGAGAAACTTATGTAAAATAATACTGCGGATTAAAATGGATTTTAAAAATATAATTATCACAATGCAAAAAGACATGGAAGAAGAACAAAAGAAAAACATGACATATGAAATGTCAAAATCCTAAAATCTTCATAATTTGTATTGACAACGGCCACACATAGGTACTAAGTTTAAAAGCAGATTCAGCCAATCCAATAACAGTCATTGTTTTTTAAATTGGGCTTTGTCAACACAACTAGTGGGAAAACTGGGAAACTTAGTAAAACGCTAGAGCTTATCGCCCCGCTATGTTCAAGGAGTCGCGCCTTAACGATATGAGCAAATACGACTATCTGAAACAACGTTGTTTGTTGACAGCGCACTTTGTGACATCCATGTCTTTATTTAAAGCATATCTTATAGTCTCCTTTATTATGAGCAAGACGAATGTGCGAATGAAATTTTGCTTTTATGACACATATTCAAATGTATGCATGTTTGTTTAGTATTGCGAGAGATAGCAGCTCGCCGTCGTGTAGTAAGCATTAAAAAGCAACAGCTAAAAGGAATTACTTTAGGTTTAACAATGATATTTGATTATAAATTATTATTATTTATTATCAGTTTTCATTCACAGACGTAGACAGGTTTTAATTTCGTGGAGGGGAAAGGGGGAGGTGGGGGACTAAGGGGCGGGGTGATAGGAAATCCAAACCACATTAGTGTAGGAATAGTAAAGAATGAGATATGACACATGCATGTCATTATTTTGTTTAGAATTATGAAATATTAGGGAATAGACCTAGCGGTTGAGAACGTAGATTTACACTCCATAAACATATGTTTAAATCTCTAAACTGTATTTTCGTCCCTCTCTGACAATAGTACATAACATAGGTATTATTCAAAAGAGCGGTAGGCAGACTAATGATGGTTTTGATGACTTTTAAGCGTGAAGTAACTCAATCACAACCCGGTTTAGTGATGACGATTGTTATATTCAGATGTGTTTGTGTTGTCCCAATGTCAGACTAAAAAATCAGCTGTGTGTATTGTTATGGATTTCCTAAACATATAGGTTTGCAGTACACTTGTATTAGTATGTAAGCACTATATTACCACTTACAAACTGTTTCCTATAACACTATAGACGGACGGTTTACAATATTTCAACCTTAAAGGTAAAATTTACCCCATTAAACGTCAGCCCATATTAATACCAAGTTAAACTATGTAAATAAACTATTCGTCCCTGAAACTCACTTTTCAGCGTCGAAACTTCAGTCCCATGCTCCTCATTATAAGCGACTTATTTGATTAACCATTCTGAAAACATATACCTATTAAGGTATATTATGATTTGTTTTCCCTTTTAGTCCGTTATTTGTGACCCATTTAGTGTTGATGTGACCTCTTTGTTGAGATTTTTTGGAGTGTTTTTTTCCTGTGTTTTAAATTATGTAAATAAACATATAACAAATACCAGTAACATATTTTTAAGCAGATTATTTTACCTAAAAAAAGTGCGTAGAAATACGTAGAAATTTATACAAATTTCGACTTTAAAGTCACTTATAAAAACTACCCTACATTTTATCTGTAAAATGTATAACTAAATATGTGAGATACGGAAAAATTTGGTTAAATAGATCGATTGGTTGCGGCCAAGTTGTTAGGGGTCATTCCATCAATCCATGGCCGACGTTTCAATCGACAAGTTCAGAGGGTTATGACTTTTTATAGATCAATTCCCGTATAAGGTTAACCGGCTGCTTTATAGGTTACTTATTATTAGATTTGACTTGACTTAATTTTATTATGATCAATGATTAGGTAGTATTATATTACAGTCAAGTCAAAGTGTACAATAAATCAAATTTCAACTGTGATTATTTTGTAACCTTCACTATGGCTTTTGGATTTGATTAAGTTCAATTTTTTATTAGGAAAAACAAATAAAAAAATCAAGTATTTTAATGATTCTTTATTATTCATGTATTTTGTTGCATAGGTTGCACTCTTTAGTTAACCACCTTGGGATACACGACATTTTTTGTTTTATTATCAGGTGCAAGAACAAACAACGCAGATGGTCTTCCGACCCGTGAACATGCCACATATAATTGACCATGGGAAACACATGGATTTTCCAGATTCAGACCACAAACTTTCAAAGATTGGCCTTGTGATTTGTATTTGTTTAGTTGTCATTTCCGTTTTGTTATTCCATCTCAGATACGTTTTTGGTATATCACGTTTTATAATGACTTTTGTTGCATTATGAATAAAATATAAATGCAGTTTTAACATGAAAAGCTGTTTATTTTCAATCACAATGACATAATTGGCAATAGTATTTTAAGCCTAGAATATTAATTATGTAACATTACTCCTCCTGAAAGCTCAATATCCGAAACGCGCAGGAGGTTTACGTCGTTGTGTGGAACGACGTGGTGCCTCGTTTAATGCTGCAGACGTTGAGGGTTGAGGCTCCCGCTGTTCAAGATTCTACTGTTGAGCGTTAGGAGACCCAGCTGATTTGTCTCCGTGTCCATCTGATAAACTTTGTTGTGTGATTTGAGTTGATGCACCAGGTTGATAAGTCATCGCGTCCGGTAAAACATGATCATTGACGTCACCCCTACCTCGTTTTGATCCACGACTATAATAGGAATAATTCTTCGGCTTCTTGTTGTTACTCACAGTATCGTTTTTCGTTTCCAAACTGTTATCGTTACGAATGACATCCTTATCATCGTTGTTCTCATCGTTAGTTTCCCTTCGCCTAAGTTGATCAGAGTGTTTCCGTTTGATTACTCCATTGTTCATTTCAACTTGATAGGAGTAAGGCCCGGTGCGTTTTGATGTATTCCCTGGTTCAGAGCCTTTTCCTATAGATTTGTTAACCCAGACCATGTCTCCAATCGAATATTCTGGCGGAATAGTTTCTTTAACTGATGGCTTGAGTTCCTGGAATAACCCAGCTCTTTCAAGATCTTCCTTAACACTTGACTTAAGAAGATCAAACGTAGTGCGCATTTATCTTCCAAACAACATTTCACTTAGTTGGTATCATTACCTTAGTTGGCGAATCTTTTTTATTCACTGGATACGTTTGGTTGCTTTCATTGTCGCTAGATTCGCTAGACGTGTTGTGTCGTGCTAGGCGTCTCGTTCGAAACTATTTATGCATTGCTTTGCCGCTACTAATGCACACTTTTGAGAAGTGGTTGTTCTTCCCGCATAACCTACAGCGTTTGCCTCTGGCTGGACATTCCTCTAAATTATCGTGATAGTCTCCAAGGGTGTAGTTGTAAAGAAAACTGATAGATTGTTTCACTTTCTTTTTCCGAGAGTACGTACGTTTTCTTGCCATAATAATTGTTCAATACAATAATCCCAATCTTCATTGTAGGGGTTGAAAACATCGAAGTTAAACTTGCCGATCGACATCGTTATTTGCATTATGAATAAAATATAAATGCAGTTTTAACATGAAAAGCTGTTTATTTTCAACCACAATGACATAAGTGACAATTGTATTTTAATTATGTAACAATTTTTATTCCCTTTGACGTATTATGTCACGCCACACGGGAACGCAGTCGAACGGGATAAAAAGTATCCTATGTCCGTCTCCTGGTTCTAAGCTACCACCTCACCAATTTTCAGCCAAATCGGTTCAGCCGTTCTTGAGTTATAAATAGTGCCACTAACACGATTTTCCTTTATATCCAACGGGATAAAAAGTATCCTAAAGCCTTCCCCCGGCCCTAAGCTACCTCCCCACCAATTTTCAGCCAAATCGGTTCGGCCGTTC